>CM074782.1:18232787-18248657 GCA_037355745.1 Pseudo-nitzschia multiseries | reverse complement strand
GTCCAATCCAAGCCCTAAACATCATCCACCCGTATCTGGACACCCTCAACCTTGCACTGACCTGCACCCCTCTGTTGGACACCCTCCGAGCTGCAGGCACCGGCCCCACCATAGCAGATGGAAGTGTCCACTTCACCACACCAGGCATCTCCTTCCGGGGGGAGCTCGGCCTGACCTTGTACAGGAGAAAGCAGGTACTATACCAGGACCTACCCGGCTTGAAGCTCCCCAGCCAGCCAGGGCAGCAGCCAGCGCCAGGGATAGATCCGACGCTTGCAGCTACCCTCACAGCCCTCACCAATCAACAGCTTAAGCTCAGTGAGGGCCTAGACCAATGACGCCCCCCAGCCACTGTCAAGAACACCTGGGGCCCCTTGTACACTCAGCACTTGCTGCTGCTCTGTGGCAAGCTCGAGGAAGCCAACCTACCCCCCATCTACCAAGCCTGGGCCCAGAAAGGCACGCACGAAAAGACCCACATGATCTTCCAGAGCCAAGTGGCCACATGCGCTGCAGAGTTCCTCATCCAAGCGCCATTGGTCACCACTGCTGCACTCAAGAAATTCCAGGGGCAACTTCCATGACACCGGCCCCTTCGATGTCGCAGATGGGATCCTCCCTTTGGCTTTCACTCCCCCCGGCAGATCAGCAGCCTCCTTGAAGAGGGAACAAGAGGCGGCAGCCACCGTGGCTGCCTATGACACCATGATCTTCACTGAAGGCAACTCCCTCACCTTGAGAGACTCCCTTGAGCTCCAGAAGACCAAGGCCTACCTATCTGTCGACTGGACTGAAGCTACCACCCAACTGGAAAGCTATCTGGCCGTCCTGGCCACCATTCTGGGAATGCACCACCCAGTTGTGCAGGGCTACCAGAATGGACTTGCGAAGCTCCAGCTCCAGCAAATGTCCCTCCGCAGAGCAATTGCCGAAGAATTGGGAGAGCTCATCACTCCAGCCATCGTCGTGTACTACTTCCAGATCAGGGTGTGAGGATGGCTAGAAGAACAATGGGGGCCAACCTTCACCGCTCCTTCCCCCGACTTTGGGAAGGATTTCCAAGCCTTCCGCATCACCCAGAACCTCCACTGGCTCCCCAATGTCGCCAATGTGGCAGCCCTGAGGCACCTCCGCCGCGCAGCTGCAGTGGCCGCCCCTGCTAGCAAGCCCTACCCCTGCAGCAGGCCCCACCAAGCCAGGCAAGACTACCCCCGGCTCCAACCAAGGCTCCTCAGGGGGGACCCGGGTATCCGACCCCAGCCTGGATCCCTGGCTACAGGCTGCCGATGTAGCTAACAAGTTGAAATACTCCCAGGCTGAGGGAGGTCATAGCGGCCATGAGAGATAAAGGTCACAATCCCTTGTCTCGCCCAGATGGCCAGGACAGGTGCCACGCCTGGCACCTCCAAGGTAGCTGCTTCTCCAACTGCCAAAACATCCACGACCATTGGGCTATCACTGGCATTGAGCAGGACCAAGTCTGGACATGGTGCCAGGAAGCCTATGGAGTCTGACAGAGTGGCAAGCGCCCCCTTGGCGCCTTGCCTTCCCTACCCTCTACACCACCAGGGGGGGGGCATTCCTACACACCGAGTAATCTAATCCCTCATCTAATTCATCTAATCCACCCTTAAGAATCACACCCGAATTAGGTAAGCTCCCCAAACGCGTGCGTTTCGATTCCGCGTTTCGTTGCGTCTATCACCACACGGCCTAGGTCCAAGCCCCTAGTCCCTTCCCCTATCCCAAGGCGGGCCACGCCACGGCGGGCCAAGCCCCTAGTCCCCTCCCCTCCCACAAGGCCTCGGTTCAAGCCCCGAGTTCCTTCCCCTTCCCTCCCACCAGGCCTCGGTCCGAGCCCCTCGTCCCTACCTGATCCCATAGGCCTTGGTCAGGGCCTTGGTCCGAGCCCCGAGTTCCTTCATCTCCCCCTACCACAAGGCCCCGGTTTGAGCCCTCGAGTTCCTTCCCCTTCCTCTTCCACAACGTCCGAGCCCCCCTACCCGACAGGCTGGACGTGCATGTCACCCGCGCCATCACTGTCTACCACAACAGCACTAGCTGGGGGGGGCTTCATCCGGACCATCCAAGGCCAGGGTGGCATCCACCCTGATGTGGCCACCATCCCCCATCCAGCAGGGGGCCTCCTCGACCGCTACGGGACGGACCGCACCCCAGCAGCCATGTCCGGGTCCCCTTGGGACCAGGACAGGATTGAGGCTGCCATCAAACGAGGGCCTCACCAATCTTCCCACCAAGGCATTGACTTCCTTTGTGAAGAGTATGCTGACATGATGGACAAGCAACAACTGACTGTCCTCTCAGCCAGCCTCATTTGCAACCTTCCTGGCCTCCGGCTCAGCCCCCTTGGCCTAGTACCTCAGCGCGGCCGGCGCCCCCACATGATCTCGGACTACACCTACTCTGAGGTGAACCAAGACACCATCCCTCTTGCCCCAGAAGAGGCCATACAGTTTGACCACATGCATTCCCGGCTCCTCACCAAGCTGCACCGCGCCAACCATCGGTTTGGCCCCATGTATATGTCCAAAATTGACCTCGCCGATGGCTTCTACCGGGTCCGGTTTAACCCAGAGGACACCATGAAGCTAGGAGTCCTGTTCCCCTCTCAACCAGGAGAAGCTCCTCTCATTGGCATCCCCCTCACCAACCCTATGTGGTGGAAATTCAGCCCCCCAACTTCTGCGCCTTCACGGAAACCATCGCCGACCTAGCCAACGCCACTCTCTCCACAGGGCTAGAGCAAGCTCAGCGGCAGCCCCATCAACTGGATTTGCTCTCAGAAGCCCATCCCGCCAACGCCGACACCAGCACCAGGCCCCATTACCCGGTCACTGCCCAGGTGACTTCCCATAGCACAACCCCCCGCAAGACGCCCCTTCGCTACTGGGACGTCTATGTGGATGACTTCTGTGGCCTTGCACAGGGCAACCAATGGACCAGACGCGCCATCAAATGTGTGCCCTTCCAATCCCTGGACAGGATCTTCCGGCCTTTGGATGCCACGGACACCCCCTTTTGCCAGGAACCAGCTTCCCTTACGAAGATGCTCAAAGGGGATGCCACTTGGACCACCCAGAAGGTCATCTTTGGCTGGCTCGTTGATTCCGTCAACAAAACCATCAGCCTTCCACCCCATCAAGTGGAGCGCCTCCACAAGATCCTTCACTCCATTGCACCTACACAGCGCCACATCCCCATCAAACAATGGCACCAAGTCCTTGGGGAACTCCAATCTATGGCACTGGCCATCCCTGGCTCCATTGGCCTCTTCTCCATCCTCCAAGAAGCCTTCCGGCACCAAGAGCCGGGTCGGCAGCGGCCTCAGGCTCACCGAGTGAGTCCACGGCTTTCTATGAGACTTCCAATGGCTGGCTGATGATATCTCCAACCGGCCCACCGCCATCACCGAGCTAGTACCCGAACCCTTCCCTGCTACATTGGGGGCTTGTGATGCCTCTGGTCTTGGCATGGGGGGCATCCATTTTGTTCCCCTTCCCAATGGCGCCGTGTGGCCCCTCATGTGGAGGCATGCATTCCCCACGTGGGTATCCACCCAACTCGTCACCTTTGACAACCCTGAGGGCACCATCAACAACAGTGACCTCGAGCTGGCTGGGTCCGTTGCCCACAATGACATCCTTGCCCAGGCGGCCTGTGTCCAGGCCAGAACCACACACAACTGCTACGATAAAACAGCTGCTGTATATTGGCAAATGAAAGGCGCCACCACCACCACCACGGGGCCTGCTGCCTACCTCCTCCGACTCCAAACCCTGCACCAACGGCTCTACCAATATGTCCCCTCAGGGATTACATCCCAGGCCCCATCAATCACCTTGCTGACCTCCTCTCTCGATCTGACCTCTCTGACACTGCCTTGCTCCATCATTTTAACACCAACTATCCCCAGGACTTGCCCTGGACCTTATGCCCCCTCAGGCCTCCCATGCATTCTGTGCTGACCTTGGCACTATCCAGGCGACCAGGCAAGCTTCAGTCACTGAGCTCTATGGCAAGCGCAAGGATGCCCCTTGGGACCAATGGGTTCAATTCTGTTTGTCTCAAGGCTTTGACCCACGACTCCAGTCGGTTCAAGATCCAATCCCCATCCTCCAAGTCTTTGCCAAATGGCTACATGATGGCCGACTCTCCCATTGCCACAAGCCCATTCAATCTTGCACAGTATCGGACACCATCCAGTCAGTGGGACAGACACTGGCCCGCTTGGGGGCCAAAGACCCTCAAACCAACTCCACCGGCAGTCTTGACTTCCGGCTAACTGCCCAGTTTAAGGCCTATGCCAAGCTGGACCCGGCCCCCTCCAGGGTCAAGCCGGTTCCCATCACCCTGGTCATGCATGCCCTTCACTTTGCATACCATGAATCCCCTTCCCCTACCAGACAGGCCATTGCCAACATGATCTGCATAGCCTTCTTTTTCTGTCTACGCCCTGGCAAGTACACAGGTACTATCAGGAACAACCAAGCCTTCCTTCTCCAACATGTCTCCTTCTATCTTGGCTCCAAATTTGTCCAACACGACGGCCCTGTTCATGAGCTCCAAGCTGCTAGTACCTCTGTCACCCTCACCTTCACCACACAGAAGAATGGGAATAAAGGGGAAGTGGTGGCTCATGCCAGGAGCGGTGACTCACTCTGCTGCCAGGTTGCAGCCTGTGCGCGCCAAGTCCTTCATCTCCGAAGCGGCTGCTCTCCCAGCTCCCCCTTTGGTCCCTCCCTCAAGGTTGCCAGTTACTTCAACGGCAGGGTTCTAACCCTGGTCTGCACAGCAACTGTCACCTCTTCCATGAGGGTCTCTGCCCAGACCCTCTACCCTACCACTGGCATTTCCCCTGCAGCAATCTCTGCTCGCTCCCTTCCCGCGGGTGGGGCTATGGCCCAGCTACAGGGCAAATGTGACTCTACTGTCATCAAGCTCCTTGCCAGATGGCACAGTGACTGCATGATGAGATGCTTGCATCAGCAATCCCTCCCCATCTTCAAGAATCTTGCCTCTGTCATGTTCAACAATGGAACATACTTCTTCCTGCCAGAGGAATGGGTGCCGGCCACGGACCCCACCCCTGCTGGCAGCTCTCTTTGAGGCATCCCTGATGTCTCTCCCCTCCCTCACTCTGCTCCTAGCTCAAGCTCACGCTCTGCCCCTCGCTCGAGCTCTCCAAGATGTTCCCACCCAGTGGCTTGTGGCCCAATGGCAGAAAAGGCTTAACAGCCCAAGCTGTTAAGCCCGACTGTACGCTGGTGTGTGTGGGCACAGCAAACTAAGGGACCGGCCTCTGGGCAATACAACCAGAGTTCCGGATCCCCCTCTAGCACTGCTTAACCCACCAACCCACCAATGAACTACAAGCATTTCACATCCAGTACAACTAGTAGGTTGGCTACTGAAGCATCACAAACGTAGTGCGTGATAGCAACATTGCCACACACTGTTGCCGGCGAAAAATAAGGACCTTTGTCGACGGCAAATTCGATCGAAAAAGACGAGACGAAACCAACGGAGGTACGACGCACCTCTTCTATGATCGAAGACGGCTTAGAATCAAATACACCTCCACTACTTGGAAATCCTTAAGTGGTAAAAAACGATCCCACTTAAGACTACAAATAAAAAAGTTGATCAGATTGGAAACAAGACATCTTTAAAGACCGAACCGATAAGTGAACACTTGGAACCCTTAAGTATAGTCATATGGATACACTTGACATCCCGTGAGGAAATTAATTATTGCAAGCATGAAAATCAATACTGATTCTGAATGGGCCTCATTTATTATATATACCAGGAACAAGCATATGACCCATTGGACAAAACACTTAACCTCGTAAAAGACCAGACCGCTTCCATCCGGCTGTCTGTTGAACAGCACCTGTGTTGTATTCGCGCTGGCATGATCCCTTGGTCTCCTCAGGTGCAAGTCTACCGTGACACGATTGATTTCTGGTGGTGTGTAGAGCAGCTTTGGCAAGGTGTCTCTACTAGCTACACCATTGTGAGGCGCCTGGCATGCAAGCTCTCTTTATACAAAGGCAAACACTGTGATCTTCCTACTGCTCTCCTCCATTTGAAGCAGGCCTACAAGCAATACCGTGCTGTAGAAATTCTGGCACCCTCTTGGCGTGACTCCTTCAACCAAGGCTTGGTGGATGCTCTTCTTGCTGAAGGCAAGCCTCACAACCAGAGCGCCTCCCAGATTCAAGCTCACATGCGCCGTGAATGCCTCCAACCTAGATCTAGGGCTCGCTGCTTGCTCCATCCACGGTTGCCTCCCCAAGGCTACTGTTCTGAAGGCTCTTGCTGTTGGACCTGATGGCACTGAACAGGTTCTGGAGTCTCAGTCTACTATGGTTCCTGCCATGGCTGCATCTAATGTTCAGCGTCAGCAACAATGCCTTGGCACTCCATCTATGTCCCCTTCTCTCATCCAGGCCTTTGTTTACTTGGGAACTGCTCCTGCCTCTGCTGAGGTCCTTGCTGGAACCTACCCACCTCCCCCAGGGACTGACCGGTACCTCTCCAAATTTCTTACCTGCCTTCAAGTGCCTGCTTCCATTCAGCATCTGGCTCCCTTGGATTTTTCTGTTAGCCCTGCTGACAATGCTGCTGCCTGGAAATGTCAGAAGGAATGCACTGCTGGAGAGCCTTCCTGTCTTAGCTTTGCCCACCAGACCCTCAGCTGAACTCCTTTGACACACTCTTGAGGTCTGCAACTCTGACGGTTGGGTTCTCTCCCTCTGCTTGGCAGGTCATCACAGATGTGGAGATCTTCAAGAAACCTGGTGAATATTGCATTGACAAGATGAGACTCATCCAACTGATGTCCCCTGAGTTCCAGATCAACAACAAGATGATTGGTAAACACATTCTCGCTCATGCAGAACGTGCCAATGCAGTGGCAGTTGACCAACACGGCAACCAGAAGCATCATCAAGCCATTAACACCTGTCTGAACAAGGAGCTCATCTGTGATGTCCTCCGTAAGAAGCGCCGCTCTGGGGCTGTTGCCATGAATGGGGCTGCTATGATCGCATTTCATATCCCATCACCAGTCTCACTCTTCAGAGCTTTGGGATCCCAGCTCATATTTGTGAGGTTCTCCTGTCTACACTCCAGCACCCCACGCATCACATTAAAACTGGTTTTGGCAGGTCTGGTCCTGTGTATGGTGATGAATCCGTTCCTCTCAGTGGGGTTTGCCAAGGCAATGGTCTGGGGCCAACCCTGTGGGCCCTGGTTTCTACCATTGTGTTCAGGGTGATGCAGCAAGCAGGCCATGGGGTTCATCTTCTCACCTCCCTTTCACTGCAGCTTGTTTGGTTGGTTGGCTTTGCCTTTGTGAATGATACTGATCTATTCTGCGCTGGTGCTGCTTCCACTACTTCTGGTGAGACTCTGGCTATTGACTTCCAGGCAGTTCTAGATTGCTGGGCTGGAGGTCTCATTGCTACTGGTGGGGCTATTGAACCTGCCAAATCCTTCTGCTACTTGATTAATTTCAAGTGGACCAGTTCTGGCTGGGCCTATCGCTCTGTTCATGACATGCCTGGCAATTTCACCATCACAGACAAATTTGGTGTCCGGTCACCCCTTGACTGTTTTGAGGTTGATCATGCTGACAAGACTCTGGGTGTCTACATTTCTATGAATGGCAATGAGGAGGCCTAAATTGCTCACCTGAAGTCCCAGTCTCAGTCCTTTGGCTCCCAACTGAAGTCTGCCGAGTGTGAGAAGAACACCTCTGTCTACACCTTCAAGTATTCCTTTATGAAGTCTTTTGAATACCCCATGCCTGTCACTCAGCTTGATGCATCTACCTGGACTCGGATTCTCCATTCCACCCTTGTGCCAGTGCTGAACAAGGCAGGGATGTCTCAGCAACTTCCCTAGAAAGGTCTTCTATGGTCCATCCGTGTATCAAGGCTTTGGCTTCATTTGCCCATTTCTTCTCCAGAAATTCAGCCACATTGCTACCCTTTTTCAGGAATCTGTTTGGGCCTCACAGACTGGCAGAATTCTACGCCTCACTGCTGAAGCACTTTGGCTGAAACTGGGCCTTCATTTCCATCTTGGCATTACTCCCTACCAGCCTTATGCTT
The DNA here is from genome assembly GCA_037355745.1 of Pseudo-nitzschia multiseries. Taxonomy (NCBI): domain Eukaryota; phylum Bacillariophyta; class Bacillariophyceae; order Bacillariales; family Bacillariaceae; genus Pseudo-nitzschia; species Pseudo-nitzschia multiseries. The sequence goes on along the minus strand of CM074782.1, from coordinate 18,240,516 downwards.
CTTATATCACTCCCTGCTGGTATAAGCACGTCTGGCAGTTCTTTTCCCTGCAACCTGTGAGTCTGGTTGAAGACTTCCCTGATCTTCCTCTTCTTTGCTTCAATGACTGCTACCTCATGCAAGCGTTTGTCAATGCTGACTTCCGAGGTTATGACCTGTCTCTCCTGAACCTCATTTGGATTTCCATCAAGGCTATCTCCCTTGCTGATATTTGCACTGCGAATGGCAAAAGTCTTTCTCAAATGGATTTCCAGTTGCAGTTCTCCAACCATCTACGTGATCATCTTGATTGGCCTCGTTGTCCTCTGCCCTGGCTTCCCCCAGCTCAGCTTCTTTGGACTTGCGCCCTTCAGAAATCCTTTCTACCACTGTTGGCCTTACCTTCTGATAGAGCCCTTCATCCTTTCTTTTATCTGGGGCATTGGCTATCATCAGAGCCGGCTTCTCTGTGGCCCTGGTTTCTGTCTCCTTCTACTGAGAGGATCTTCTCCAAATGTTCTACCGGATGGAGGGTTGGCTCTTCTCAAGGACGGTGCCAATACAGCTTCACCTCTACCATTGTTCCAACCAAACCGGCATGTGCAGATACCCTTGTCTCCCTTGTGTCATGTAGACATGTTTTTTGGCTTGTTGGTTCATCTACCTTTGTCTTGCATCCACCTGATGAGGATCCCTTGACCTATGATCCGTTTGAGTGTCTCCCAGCCACCCCAGAGGATGCCTTTGATGCTCTCTACGCATCCCCCCGAGTTCTTCTCTATAAATTCTCTCTTCCCCAGGGAGGATTCCAGGCTCTTGCCGGGGCACTGCCAGTGCTGTCTGTGATTGATCATATGACCTTACCCTTCTCCAAGGTACATCTGCATTCATTCTATCCCCCAACACTTCCACCAAGTCTCTCCCCTTGTTCCTCACTGGATCCAACCTTGTCAGTGGCTCACCTGAAGATCAGTCTTCCTACCAGAGCAAACTGGCTGGCATCATTGGTGTCCTCACCTGCTGTATGGCTCTGGTGAATCTCTATGACATTGGCTTAGGCTCCCTGACCATTGCCCTTGATGGGGATACGGCTCTTCAACAGGCTCAGGGACCCCTGCCTTTGGCTATTTCCCAGAAATCTTTTGATTATGTCTATGCCATTCAGAATATGCTCTCTGCTCTTCCAATCACTGTCACTTTCAGATGGGTTCAGGGTCATCAAGAGGGTCTTTTTCTTGACTGGTGGGCTCTTTGCAATCATCAGGTTGATGGCATGGCCAAGGCATTTCTCTCCCTCACTCGCAAATTTCCCTACCATTATCCCTGGCTTGTGTTTGAGCCCTGGGCTCTCTCCCTCAACAGGTTTCAAATGCTCTCGCTTTGACCAGGATGCCTTGCATCTTCTTATTTCTGGTCCTCCCCTTCTCCACTATTGGCAAACCCATCACGACATCTCCATTTCCCCACAAGTTTCCAGCTCCATCCATTGGTGTGCTCATCGGGCTGCTTTCCAGCGCCTTCCTCCTGGTATGCAACAGTGGTTTGTCAAGTTTGCTTTGGGCTGCATCTGCTTTGGCAATCAGCTGCTCCATTACCAGCACCAGGATCACTCCAGATGCCCCCTGTGTGCCCAGGCTGACGAGAAGGTTTCCCATGTGCTTTCATGTGGGAACCAAGGGGCTGTCAAGCACAGCCTGTCTTCCTTTAGGGGTCCTTTGCAGCAGCGACTTACCACTGAGCACACCAATCCATCCCTGGCTCTAGCCATTGTGGATCTTCTCACTCGGGTTCATTGAGGCAGGATCATTCACCCTTCATCTTATCCCCCTGCAATTACCTATTCTGTCGGGGCTTGGCATCACATTGGATGGCACAACTGGTTTCTTGGGAGATGGTCTCTCCTCTGGCATAAGATTCATGCTGATTACTATTCCCTGATTTGCAGCAAGTGTTCTCCTCACCACTGGGCTACTGCAGTGATTAGCCAATTCTTCCTCACTTGCTGGGATCTTTGAACGTATCAGAATGAACAGCTCCATGGGTCTGGAGGAGTGCTTGAGGCCAAGCAACACCAATCTCTCAATGCTTCCATTTTGTTTGAATTGGCCATTGGCTCTGCTGGTGCTCTGCCTCAATCCCACTCCCTTCTCCAGATTCCCCTCCACGACCTTCACAGCTACACTCTTACTGCAAAGAGGCAAGAATGGCTTGCGACCATCCAGCTTGCCAGGAAACACTTTGCAGTACCTCTCCAGCCCGTGCAGCCATATCAACAGGAGGCTGCCTTGATGAGAGCATGGCTGAATGGATCCTAAGGGTTGGGCCAAATGTTTTACCAAGCGCTGACCCCAGTGCTGCTCTCTGTGTTTCACCCAGTGTTGCCCTCAGTGCCAATCCTAGCGCTGTCCCAAATGTGGCTCTCAGTACTCCACCAAGTGTTGCACCCAGTGTCCTTACTAGCACTGCACCCTGCTCCCCGTGTTTCACCACCCGCAGCCCCAAGTGTGGCTCCTAGTCTTCCCCCCAGTGCTTCACTTAGTGCCAATCCTAGCACTGCACCAAGTGTGGCTCTCAGTGTTTCACCAAGTGCTGCACCCAGTGTCACTACTAGCACTGCACCAAGTGCTGCTCCAAGTGTTTCACCAAGCACTGCACCAAGTGTGGTTCCTAGTGTTCCACTAGGTGTTGCACTCAGTGCCAATCCTAGCGCTGCACCAAGTGTGGCTGTGTTTCACCATGTGGTGCAAACAGTGTCATTCCTAGCACTGAACCTAGTCCGGCTCCAAGTGTTTCACTAAGCGCAACATCAAGTGTGGCTCCTACTGTTTCACACAGTGCCGTCCTTAGTGCCAATCCTAGCGGTGCACCAAGTGTGGCTCTTAGTGTTTCAACTGCACTTAAGTGTGGCTCTTAGTGTTTCAACTTAACTAAGTGTGGCTCTTAGTGTTTGACCAAGTGTTGCACCGAGTGTCACTACCAGCACTGCACCAGGTGCTGCTCCAAATGTCTCCCCAAGCGCTGCACCGTGCGTGGTTTCTAGTGTTTCACCAAGTGCTGCAAACAGTGCCACACCTAGCGCGGCACCAAGTGATGCTCCAAGGGTTTCACCAAATATTGCACCCAGTGTCACTACTAGCACTGCACCAAGTGCTGCTAAAAGTGTCTCCCCAAGCGCTGCACCGTGTGTGGTTCCTAGTTTTTCACCAACTGCTGCACACAGTGCCACACCTAGCGCTGCACCAAGTGATGATGCACTCAGTGCCAATCCTAGAGCGGCACCGAATGTGGCTCTCAGTGTTTCACCAAGTGTTGCATCCAGTGGCACTACTAGCACTGCACCAAGTGCTGCTCCAACTGTTTCACCCTGTGCAGCCCCAAGTATGGCTCCTAGTGTTTCACCCAGTGATGCACTCAGTGCCAATCCTAGCGCTGCCCCATGTGTGGCTCTTAGTGTTTCACCAAGTGTTCCCCCAGTGTAAATACTAGCACTGTACCAAGTGCTGCTCCAAGTGTTTCACCAAGCGCAACCCCAAGTGTGGCTTCTAGTATTTCACCCAGTGATGCACTTGGTGCCACTCCTAGCGTTGCACCAAGTGTGGCTCTCAGTGTTTCAGCAAGTGTTACACCCCGTGCCACTACTAGCACTACACCAAGTGCTGCTCCAAGTGTTTCACCACGTGCAGCCCCAAGTGGGGCTCCTAGTCTTTCACCCAGTGCTGCACTCAGTGCCAATCCTAGCGCTGCAACAAGTGTGGCTCTTAGTGTTTCACCAAGTGTTGCACACAGTGTCACTACTTGCACTGTCCCAAGTGTGCTCCACGTGTTCCACCAAGCACAGCCCCAAGTGTGCTCCTAGTGTTTCATACCGTGATGCACTCAGTGCCAATCCCAGCGCTGCATCAAGTGTGGCTCCTAGTGTTTCACCAAGTGCTGCACCCAATATCACTCCTAGTGCTGCACCAAGTGCTGCTCCCAACGTATCACCAGGTTCTGCCCCCAGTGCTGCTCCCAGTGCATCTCCAAGCTTGCTCCAAGTATATCCTCAAGCTCTTCCTCCTGTGTGCGTGCCATGTTCAGTTTCTGCCTGCATCTTCCACCACGTCATGCAGCGCTGCTCCTACATAGGAACGTGTCCCGCACACCTGCTCCTTCCCCCAAGTCATGCGTCGCTATGCCAATTCTACGTGGATACCCTTCCTAGTACTGTATGATTGTAGGCAGCTGCCTCCTGTCAGGCTTCTGCTGCCAGTATCTTTCATCAGTTTGTTCTTTGTACCCTCCCTGCTTGCTTTCAGGATTTGTTTGCAAAATTTGTCATTCTACAACTTGGGGCTTAAACTCTCTTTGATTGGGGCAACATTAAAGTCTGGTTACAGACTGAGTAGTTTAGATCCACCTTCGGTGGTTAAAGTTACTTAAAAACGTATATTAATTGATTAACCTCGTAAAAGACCGATATTGTTGAATGACCGCTACAGCATGGCCAACATGACAGTAACACAGCAACAGCAGCAGCAATGGTATCGGTACGACTGAAGACGATAGTAACAAATAACCGGGGGAAATCTCTACCACGTAAAAATACAGGGATCCCCAGTACAGAAATACATATTTAGTTAGTAACAATAAGAGCGTCTCTCTGAGCTCGCTTTTCTTTAAATTTTAAATATCCTAGTATACCTTTCAGTCAATTTTTAGAGTGACAACAGGTTATAGAGCCCTTATAACTTACACTTGTGTTCTACAAAACGTCCGATAACTGTCACGCGACCCTTTTTTTTTTGTCGCGAGGTACTGTTGCAACCCCTTTTTGTGTGTAATTTTAACACGAGTCCCCACTGTGATTCACTAGGTCAGTATCATGCATAATTTTCTAACTCTCAATAAGTGGTTTGCGTTTTTTTTTTCCTTGGGTCATGAATAATTATTATTAATTTTTAATAAAACTTACCCGTACGCTTGCAAATCACATTTACTAAAATTAAATACGCAAGGTCATGACTCACAACCAACCCCCCCTGTGATTCGGTTGCTTCGTATCATGCTCATTTTTCTAACTCTCAATCCCTGGTTCGCGATAATTTTTTTCCTTGGGTCATTAATAATTATTTTTAATTTTTAATATCACCTACCCGTACATTTGCGAATCACATCTACAAAAATGAATTGCGCAAGGTCATGACTCACAACCAGTAAAATTTAACATTAGTGCTCGCGACACACAACCCTTAAAATGTATCTCCGTTGCTCGCGACACACTACCCTTATCATTTAATATTTGTGCTCGCAACAAACAACCCTTAAAATTTAATATCATCGCTTGCGACTACCTACCACTACAGTTGAATTATTCGGGTCAAGAATTTGCCTAGTAGTATCCTATGCAAAATATGTATGATATGTACGAGTACTTCCTTCTGTACAATTTAATCGTATTTGTCACACAATCTACTATTTGCAACCATGGTATGCAACGTGTGTAAGATATGTACCTTTTACCCTACTAATCACTTTCCTCGGAGATTTACCCGTGTCGTAGGTGTGAACCAACCCTCGTCAAATTAGTGAATGGACTGACACAATTAACAGTATCGATTCTGAAAACAAGGCCTAAACTTCCTCCATTTTGTCAAGCAATTGCCTCCATGCCGGATCAATATAGTTTTCATCCTCACTTTCCTCTTCAGCAAGACTACTGGCAACAGTGCCACCATATTTCGACCCAGTACTGGTAGGATTGCTTTCTGAGTTGAATCTTTCTAGCATCATTTTCTCCAAATTTATACCCGTTTCGGGATTTTCAGAAAGGAGATAATCGTCGGCGTCAAAGGTGTCGTCGTCGTTATCAGTGATTGAAGTGGTGCTTAGCACAATCGAATGAGCGTCGATGGTCCTTGGAACATTTGGTGTCAGCTGGATGATGGACGCGGAAGAAAATGGATTATTGCAATCGGCGTGTCCGGTGCAATGGGCTGTTATGAAAGACGGCGGTGTCCAGAACGTTCGCCGGACAATCAATCGTCGTCGATGATAATGAACCGTGCGGGCCGGTCACAGATGTCCGGAACGGTCCTTGTATTAACCGGTGCTTGGTCGTGAATTACAGAAGAAGATGCTTGTAGAAGGATCGGTATTACACCCCCTGATTCACGAGCAGGGAGGTGAAGAGAAAGAAAGATACGGGGGGGGAGGCCGAGAATGTGCCGCACAGGGAGCTAAGCACAGAATTTCCTCTGGATTTAACCGACAGTGGAGGTGCTGAACGGCCGGAGATAGGTAGCATAAGGTAAACACTGGTGCTCTTGCGGGACACAAGTGCTAAGTTATAAGGGCTCTATAACCTGTTGTTACTCTAAAAATCGACCAAAGGTATATGATGTTAAAATTTAAAGAGATGTGAGCTCAGAGAGAGGCTCTTATTTTTACTGTGTATTTTACTGTATTCGACCGGTATCCCTGTGTTAGTGTTGTATGTACTAGGGATGTCTAAACCGGTCGTCGATCATGTGTAATTCATGTGTAATTCGTCATGAGACAGAGAACACATGATATGACCTAAATGTCCGGATACTTGAAGTCATTTTTATCTCTGGAGGAGTATAAGTAACTTTTCAAGTGTAGAATGGATATAATTCCTGTAGAACATACGTAAGTAGGATACGTGTATTTTTGACCGACAGCATGTATCTTCTTGCACAATTTATTGAACACTTTCCGTCCTTCTTTGTCCCATCCATTTGCACTTCCACTTTTTGAATCGCAATATTTTTTTCATGTATTTTGTTTTCTTTTGTGTCGTGTATGTTCCATCAAGTTTCATTTCCTTTTGTTTTTCCCAATTGCTGTACTCGTTGTCAATTATCATTAGGGCAAAAGCCTCATCCGTAACAGTAAAGATGGTACTAATAAGATCCTTTGTCTTCCTCAGCTTAAAGTTTGTCTTTCCCGGATTAATGGCAGACATGATTCTTGTCACAAAATAATAAAATTCTTCATTTGCCAGCATTTCCGTATCGCCGGTACTCTTTCGGCAGAATTTCCATCGAGTCCGTATTTAGAGCTACAGTACCAGGGAATGATGCCGGCACTTTTGCCATTTCACTATCAGCTGCGGTGATGACAACAAATGGCAGGATGACATCATAGTATGGTTGGGTTAGTTGTACGTCGGTCGTAGGCACATATGGAAGAACAGTCGAAAGTACCATAATTTCCAGATGATTCAACGATTATGCCGTCACTTACCAAACCAATTTTTTCTAGCCAATGTTTGATTATTGTGTCTCAATTTTGCCAGGGCTTTTGGTACTGCATTATCAAAGTAGGCACAGAATTTCTTAATGGGTATATTTTTTGGAACGGATATTACACACGCATCGATTCCTTGCACGATTATTTTATTGGAGAGTGTGTTTGTTGTCATAAATTTCAGGCCACCATACCATTCCTTCTTCACATATGCCCTCACCTGTCCTTCAATTGTATTTTTACATGTTTTCAATAGTTTCATAGTTTCCGTTTCCATACTATGTATAGTTCCACAACTCAACGTACTCACTTTATCAACGCTATCACCGCCCTGCACTGTTTTCAATGGAACCGTGTCGGTATTCTTTGCAGTCTCCTCTTTAGAATTGATTCCCTTCTTACCAGCTCTCACCATTTTCAGGATATTCTCTAGTAGATCTGGATTCTCATTTGCTATTTCTGTTAATGGTTTCACCGCTTCGTTCACGTATTTCTTTTTGTG
>CM074782.1:18170656-18232287 GCA_037355745.1 Pseudo-nitzschia multiseries | reverse complement strand
TAGTCCGCCCTCCGTAGTTTTTTGTTTTGTTGTCTCTTTGATATTTTCTCTAGTATCCTTATTCTTGTTGGAGCTCCCATCATTGTCTTCACTAACAGAATCAGTGTCACTGTCACTGTCAGTGTCACTTTCACTTTCACTGTTGCTGCTGTCCATCATGCTAATGTTTTCAGCTTTTCTTTTTAGTGGTGTTTCTCTTTCCGCCGTGGTGGTGCCTTTTTGTGTTGCTGCAATTTTTGTGTTCCTCTCGTTGGACATGGTGGTAATGCTTCTATTTTTGGTATTATCTCTAGTGTCTCCATCCCTGACTGTGTTTGCCATATCTGCTATTTTCTTTTCGTGGAGACGTGTTATTTTTGCCTTGGGTAGGTTGGACCATTTTTGTTGCGGCATCTTGTATTTATATTTTTTCAATCGTCGGTGTTTTTGGCAATTTTGTGAATTTTTATGCTGCCTTGTTTTTGCATCGATTGTACAAATTCAGCAATTTGCAATACATTTGTCTTTGTCTAAGCGGGCTTGTGAGCGCAGGCCAACCAAAAAGAACTGTCTGCCTAGCCGCGCCATTTTTTTCTTCCCTACATTCGCTTCTTATTTCCAAACAAGTAGTACTAGTAACGGTACTAGATTGTACAATACCAATTTATTTTGATGTTCCCCATCCTACTACCATATCACACCATTTCATATTGAAATCTGTAGAACCGAAAACAGGCACATTGTATAGAAAGGTGTTGGAGATAACAATTCTCTGTTAGGGAAAATCCGCACAACGTATGTATTTTCGTTTTAGGGTTAAGTTTCTGTAACGGCATTCCCGATTGAGTTGTCTGGAACCGCAATTCTGACTTCTTCATTTGTAAGGAACTAGTTGCATTGATGAGCCTGTAATGGAAAATAAGCACGATATCTGCAACGGCGTTTCCGTGTTATGTGTCTGGAACGGTGTTGTAGATAACAATTCACTGTTAGGGAAAATCCACAGAACGTCTTTATTTGCGTTTCAGGTTTTAATTTCTGGAACGGCGTTTCAGATTGAGTTTTCTGGAACGGCAATTCTGACTTTTTCATTTGTAACTAACGTTTTTCTCAGTAGTTAATTTTTATATTTACGTATTTAATGAGGACAGGATCGTGCACGTATTCGTAAGTAGGGGTAAGTTTTGCCATAGTAAAGCTTGTCACTCACCCTATTTCACACGTCCCCATGCACCACAAGGAACGGGATAGTTATTGTACTCCTCTAAATCTTCCGGTGAATTCCAACGTTTTTTGTAAAGTTGTAGCCAGTGCACAATGTTTCTCTCCGTTCTATCCTCTTCCTCCCTTTTCTCTTTGTTTGCAAATTGTTTGAGTTTTCTTTTTTTCTTCTTAGACTGCTTTTTCACTTTGTTCATGAATGAATTCCATTTTTTTTTTCTTGTTGTTTTTCTTCATTTCTTCGTTTTGTTCCTTTCCGTCCTCGGTTTCGTCGATGTACATTATACTGTACTTTTCAATGATTGCCTCTTCAGTCATTGTGCGCCACTCGTTGAACCAAAGGGTTGTCAGACAGGGACGGTTACCCGGGTGAAAATATATGCATTGCTTTATGTGTTTTCTGGCTTCTGGCGTCAGGTTACACCATTTTGTGGTGGAAATGTATGACCATTGAGTTCAAGCCTCTCTCGTTCTCCTGATTGTACTGGTCGTCCAATACCCACGTTGTTGTAGCACTGTATGTCCTCCGTTCCTTTCAATGCTGGATAACCGCATAAAATGTGTGCCACAATGATACCCAAAGCCCACACGTGGTCAACGGCATCAGTGTCGCCTTCCTTGTAGAAAGGAAATATGTCCTCAGTTACGTAGTTCAAGCATTGTTCCCAAATTTCTAAAGCTTCTTCTTCATCGAAATGCCCTTTTGGGCTGTTGAGTCTATCTCTAACGTTGTCTATCCTGTTGCATCCATTAAGTATTGTGAGTACCAAGTTGCCGTTTTCGGCACATAGTGCATCGAACCCAGTTTCAAAATGAAATAAGAATGAATTTCTCTTGTTGTTTTTGTCACCGTTATTTAGCTCAGTCCTTCTTGCACAGTAGTCCGCAGAATCCAAAAGATACCTAGGCTTCAAAGCCTTCCTCTTGTACGCTGATTGTGGTGTTGTGTTCTCCATTTTGCTCTTCCTTGTAATAATGATTTATGTTGGGAAAATACTGAGGTATTTTCGTTCAATTACTCGTTGTAAACTGTTAATGAATAATACTTACTGCACTTTAAGTCATGTAAATTTTGTCATCTCGCAAGGATTTGGTTATATTGAAGTCACTGTGTCTTGTGGTTCGACTCCCCCTTAGAACGGTCCATACGTAGTACTTTTCTCCTTACTTTTTGTTCCTACTAGTTCTATTTCTTTATTTTTGTATGAAGTGACCTAAATAGTGATTGCTACTAAGTTTTTGAGTGCAAAAGTTTGTTAGTTTCTGCAGTTTTAAGGATGAATACTGTTCATTCTATGGATTGGTTAGAGTATGAAAGTATATTGACAATTCTAAGGCTGATACTTTAGTCTGTATGAATGTTTTAATAGTTTTGGTCACTGGTCATTTTTCCTCCAAAACCAGTACCCAAATGCACTTATTAGGTTGTGACACACAAATCACCATGACAAATAAGTCACTTCTGTTCCTTTCATTAATCATCTTATCCATTACATTAACATTATTCATTGTTCAATCACACCAAATATCTGATTTTGGAATTTTTAATTGCAAATTACTGTGTATTTTTCTTCCCAATCCAGTCACCAAATGCAATAATTAGGTGGTGATACCCAAATCACGACAGATAACTCACTTCTGTTTCTTTCATGATTCATCTCACCCATAACAGGAACAATATTCATTGTTCAATCACACAAAATATTGGATTTTCTATTTTTTAATTGCAAATTAGTGTGTATTTTTCCTCCCAATCCAGTACCCAAATGCACTTATTAGGAGGTGGTGACACAAAAACTATGAAAGATAACCCACTTCTGTTTCTTTCATGATTCATCTAACCCATAACAGGAACAATATTCATGGACTAATCACACTAAATTTCAGATTTTCTATTTTTTAATTGCAAATTACTGTGTATTTATCCTCCAAATCCAGTACCCAAATGCACTTATTAAGTGGTGACAGACAAATTATGAAAGATAACTCACTTCTTTTTTTTCATGATTCATCTCACCCATAACAGAAACAATATTCATGGTTCAATCACACATAATATTGGATTTTCTATTTTTTAATTACAAATTAGTGTGTATTTTTCCTCCAAATCCAGGACCCAAATGCACTTATTACGTGGTGACACACAAACGATGACAGATAGCTCACTTCTGTTTCTTTCATGTTTCATCTAACCCATAACAGGAACAATATTCATGGACTAATCACACTAAATTTCAGATTTTCTATTTTCTAATTGCAAATTACTGTGTATTTTTCCTCCAAATCCAGTACCCAAATGCACTCATTAGATGGTGACACACAAACTATGAAAGATAACTCACTTCTGTTTCTTTCATGATTCATCTAACCCATAACAGGAACAATATTCATGGACTAATCACACTCAATGTCAGATTTTCTATTTTCTAATTGCAAATTACTGTGTAATTTTCCTCCAAATCCAGGACCCAAATGCACTTATTACATGGTGACACACAAACTATGACAGATAATAACTCACTTCTGTTTCCTGCATGATTCATTTCACCCATAACAGGAACAATATTCATGGACTAATCACACTAAATGTCAGATTTTCTATTTTCTAATTGCAAATTACTATCAGATTGGAATTCTGTATTGGTTGTAGTACTAATACTAGTACTAGTATTAGGTACAACCTTCTGAGAACTTTGAACTACTAACCACTATGAACATGCATGTACTACTACGACTACAGTATTACAAGAACATGTAATAGTAGACTAATATGAAATAATTCAAATGATCTACTGCGTGGTGTAGTACTCCACTAGTACTAGGTACTCAATTTTACTTATGAATATTTCTTACCTACACAATCATTTTTTGGTTAATCTAAATCCAATGTGGAGTAGAACTACTAGTAGTGAGGACGTTGTAGTACAATGATAACTTCTTTCCCGCTTAGGCCCTCTTTGCTCTTGTGTTCTATGGTGGTGTGTGGCAAAGGCTATGAACGTCTACCCAATACAGCATTGTTTCATTATTTGAAGACCTCCGACAACTTGGTGAACTGTGGTTTATTTGACCCCACACGGTCGTAAGGGAACCAGGTTGCGCGTTTCACTGTTGTACCATCCGGTAGTTTCTTGTGCACCATCTATCCAGGGTATTGAGGATAATGGTCCTTCTTCTTTGATGCATAACTCTTCACAACACCAGTTCCAGGTGCTGGAAGACCCGTGATTGTCACCTCACTACCAATTGCGAATTTAGGATACGAGATCATCGGATCAGGATCTGCAAACAACACCTTAACGTTTCCGGAGCGCATCTGTCTTATTACGTTGGCTGGTTTTGGACGAGGAACTTGCAGAAGGTATCCAAGATCTTCAACGTGGCCAAGGTTCGGAGAAACCTTCCTCTCCTTGTACTTTGGTTCTCCATTTGATTTGTCTGATGCAGTCTTGTTTCTTTTTTTTGGTTTCCTAAGGAACGACTTCTTCTTTGACTTCGTTGATGCGTTCTCTTTAACTGCATTTGGTTCTGTGGGAGGTATGTTGCCGTTTACTACTTCTACGTTGTCTTCTTCTTCATCATCATTGTTTGTGTTACCCCCATCAATTGAGCTATCACTAGAGTTGTCGGTCGATTTGTCTTCCCAAGGAAATTGAAAGAATGATCCCACTCCATCGATCCCTTTGTTAGTGAACACTATCCATCGGACGGAATACGTGTCATTCTCTTCGATGAACGTCTCAAAGTTCTTCAAGTGCACCTTCATGAAGTCCCACTTTGCAATGTTGGTAGCTCTGTAACTCTGACTTGTGGGTACCTTGATTTTTTCAAATAGTTTGATCAATGAGTCGCCATCGGATTGTAAAGTCTTTTCATCCTCTCCTGAAACAAAACTTACTTGCAAGTTTGCTTCCAACACGTTTTTTTGTTCTTGAAAACCAAACACAGAAGTTCCTTTGTCAAGGTGACGAACAATTGTCCCCCTTCAGGTAGATAATTGTAAGTTGTCAGAAATCGCAAAGACCTCTCAAAACACTTAAAACCTTGGAGTAGTATTTCCAGTCGTGTGATGAAAATATCATGGAATACGAATCTCGTATGTTCCCAGAACAATCGATTGTCCACCGTGTACGTGCAGTTGTCATCAAAATTAAGGAACCTTGTGACAGAGTAGCTGTAGTCCTCTTTTGCAATAGGGTAAGTATTTCGACACTCCTTACCTCTCACAAGCTCAGGTGGAGTTTGTTCTTCAAATTGAACAGATCGAGGACCGTCATTGGTGAAAATGAATAACCGATCTTTGCGGTGAGGTTCACCTGGATTAGAGTTTGACGACAATGACTTTCGCTCTGCTTTCAAATATTCGTCCAGACACTCATGTGCATTGTCAACGTTAAATCTTTGTTGCCAAGTACAGCCTTCATTATTGCCTTTGAAACCATAACCCTAGAAACCGGAACACGTGTACCGTTAGGACCACGAGACAAACGAGATATTAGAACATAGTCAAGCAATTTGTCGCAAACAAGATTCACCTGTTCAAGTTGGTCTGGCGTGGAAACAACATTGTCAACATAGGACAAACTCAGGAGGTATTGTTGCAACAATGTCTTCACATGAACTTCGTTGTCAGGATCGTAATCGTCCACAAATATGTCACGTTTGTCCGGTTTCTTTGCAGTAGAAAGAGTGACCAATTTTTTGGAAAAGTCAACGCCTACTCTGTAACACTTGTTAAGAGTTTTCCGGTGCTCCATAATCTTGCAAAAGTGAAGAGAAGATAACAGGTTGAATTGAATAATCCCCACCATATTGTCCACTCCTGGTATTTTGTATTTTCCAACCAAAAACAAAGACTCATAGAGATTGGGCAATAGTTTGTTGTACAAATTGTCATGTACTAATGACTCGTCGGCGAAGTGGTGAAGGCTGAGTTCTTCAAAAATTTGTGCCTTCTGTCGTTGGAAGCATACCCACAAATACATGAGGACCTTTTGAAACGCAAGGGGTATCTTGGACACATCGGATGGCCATTCCAACTTGAGGTATTTTGGGGAATCAGTCAAGGGCACTAACTCAACTGCTGCGACACCTTCTCTTGTTGGTGCACCAACAACTTCTTTACCCCTAATATGATTCATTCGATCCACCAACTGATCATAGGAGTGACTAGAGGAAAGAAAATGCCTCAATGCGTGGTGAAAGGAAAGACCTTCAAAGAACGAGACCATCTGCCGGACGTATAGCTTCCCTTTCTTTACATCGTCTTTAAATTGTTGATTGAAAAACGGTCCTTCTGTTTCCGGTGAAGGTGCAAGGGGGAATTGGACACAGCGTACGTACCACCGCAATAAGCTTAAATACACTTTCATGTACTTCAGTATGGTGTCGTAGTTAACCACATTCTTAGCCCAGACAGAATGCAACGTGCCTTCAGCTACTTCGTCTTGTCCTTCAACCCGGGTGAATTGAGTTTCACCTGCCGTGGTATTATCATCGATTTTGATAACGGAGTTGAGCGCTGACTGGAAGGCGTTCCATTTATCTTTCATTTTGTACTCCTTGAAACGAATTGTCAGCTCCTTTCGATCCAAGATACAGACCTTCTTTATCAACTGTGAACCGGAGTCGCGTAGGAAAAAATTTACCATCATGTCAACAACCCTTGGTATAGGACCTGATGATGGTTTGTCTGACGTTTCTTGCTCTCTGAAGTCAGGACGGGTTCCGGAAGAAGAAAGTTTAGTAACGATGAAAACCTTGTTCATGAGATGGCTGAAGATAGATTCGATGTCACGACTGACGGCAGTGATGAGTTTGTCAGTCAAAATATTCTCAGCAAATCCGTTAGGACCCTGTTGCTTCAGACAAGCTTTGACACGTCTTTTCATTGCATCCGTGTGAAACTTGTATTGGGAGTCATCATCAAATAATTCCAATGACAAACTTCGACTGGCTTCATTTCCCAAAGACGACGAAGGTCGTGCACCACCTGTGACTCCTTGATGTGGTGTTGCGGGAACAACTGCTGGTATTTCTACCACATGACTTCTTTTTTTTCTTTGATTTACTTTTTGATTTTTTGTGTTTCCTCTTCCTCGGTTTATCAACTGCACGCCCTTGAGTGACCGGATGAGCTTTTGGATTGTTTGCAAACAACGTTGTTGGTGTATTACCTGAAGGTCTGTCTTGGTCTGCGGCTGCCCCTTCATCTTGTGGTGGAGTAGATGATGGAGTACCGTTGACTTCTGGCGCTGCATTTGCGTCGGCTACGTTGGTTGGGGTTGCGGCTGCAGCTGTGACTCCATCTGGTGGTGAATTAGCCTTACGTTTAGAGTTACTTCTCGTATTTCTCATTGTTTGATTGCTAATTTAGAGAACAACAAAATAAAATTGTGTAAAAGCAATCTAAGTTGCTACAATTGTATATTTTGTCGCATATCAAGAGATTCTCAAATGAGGCAACAAAAAACAGGATCAACTCAACTTCAAAACAAAACAACTATATTGACAAACAAACATCATGCAACAATGTACAAATATTTCCACTTTTACGGTAACCAAATAGTACAACCTGCAACGTCATTGCAAACAAAAAGTGAAAACGTTACCAAAACAAACCACAACAATACAAAACACCGATGATCAATTTTGAGATACGGTAATCTATGTTAAGATTTTCTGACAAATATTTTAAAACCCAGTAATTTTGAGATTTGCAATTGAAACCGAATTTGAACACAAACTTTGCAACGCCGTTCCATGACTGTTGACATGAATTGTACAAGAAACAATTTCACCACCCAACCGTACGTAGTACTTCATTTTGAGATTTGAAATTGAAACATGATTCGAAAACAAGGTCAGAAAAGCAGTTCCGGTTACAGATTTCTGAAACGCCGTTCCATGACTGTTGACATGAATTGTACAAGAAACCGTTTCACCACCACCCAACCTTACGTACTACTTCATTTTGAGATTTGAAATTGGAACATGCTGCAAACACAAAGCCTGAAACGCCGTTCCGGTTACTGAATTCTGAAACGCCGTTCCATGATTGATGACATGAATTGTACAAAACAACCTTTCACAACCCAAACAGAAGTCATTAGTATTATCATACCTACATTACTACTACTACTAGTACTACTATTGTAATATACCTGGACACAACGGTTTCTGTGTACGTAGCTACTGTTGTAGGATACTGCTGGACAAAACTAGGCAAATTCATTACCAGTAAGGTCACCGTCACACATGTGTTGGTACGTACAACCTCACCGGTACATAAAAGATCTCACTGTATCACAAGTTGAGAACCTTAACAATAAAAATCAGGGCACTATTTTTTATTGTTCTCTATTCAAAACGAGCGCGGGAGGCGATTTATTTACTTAATGTTCTTATTTTTAAATAAGAAAATGGAAATATTCTTCATTGTTCTAGATTTACCGCGGTAGATCTGACAGGTTAGTAAGTATCGATTCTTTGTTTGGAACACACATTCCCACACACACACACACACACACACACAGCGAAAACATTTTTTTTCGAACTGATTTTACACTGTGATTTTACAGTGTGGTGATTTTACAGTGTGATTTTACAGTGTGATTTTACAGCGTGAATTTTTTTTCTTTTCGAGTCAAAATAAAGAAAGTGTGTCGTAACAAACAAACGCAAACGATCTTACGATCGATTGATTTAGTGAGTAAGATCATTGTTACAGTTCATTTGGCCTTGTCGATGTCGATCGACAGGTTAATTAATCGTCGTATCGTCGTGTCGATTAATTACGGCATATTACCGTGTAATTCTTAGCATACAAAGCACACGTAAATAAGACACAAAACACACGCAAAACCATCTTCGTTCGGTCTTTCGTTGTATCGTATTACCGTGTAATTCACCGTGATATTCTCATTGGAATATCACAGTATTGTACCTTGTTGTGTAGAATTAGTACTAGGTTGTACATAGATTTTAGGGCATGATAGTGTTTTAGAGTTGTTAATTCTTCGAAGAGTGAGCTGTTGGGAAAATTCCCGCTAAGAGGTAATCCACATAAAAGCACCGACGATTATTCACTCATCAGGTTAATAACCTTACAAATAAGGTTATTGCCTTCTTTATGACATTTCGTACGATATGCCCGTGATACGTATGAATACGCCTTTACACGGTGAATTCTTTTCAGTCTCCTTCAGTCGTAAATCCTCCAACCGTTAAGCGGCTGGATTCTATGACTTAACCTATTCATCGTGAGTCATTGTCGTGTTTTGAATACCAATCTGTATCCAGTCTACTATCAGAGGCCCTATCAATTGGGGCGGCGTTTTGCCTTTCATTCTGGCTTGTATCATGGCATTTTGCCCTGATCCTTGCCGGTTTGATATATTGTATTCATGGATCAAATTATCCATTTTCGAAATGCTCATTGCAGAACGATTTGTTTATTATCCATCTCCGAAATGCTCGTTGCAGATCGAACGTAAATCAACTTGTTGCTTCGGTCGAACGATCGATCGAACATTTCATCGAACGATTGATTTTTATTTTTATTACCACATGCAACGAGAACAATGTTCTCTGAAAACAGCGCCACTCATTAGTAGCTTTGTAAACAAATCAGCAATATTTGTTGAACCTGGTTCCTTTGCAACTCTGATAATTCCTGCTGCAATAGATTCGCGTGCTTTGTGGTATGCAATGCTGTTGTGCTTCTTCTTACATGGGCTTTCAGGTCGCGTAACATTCGTGACAACAGAATCATTATCACAATACACATTTGTGCTTCCATCAATTGGAACACCCATCATTCTCAACTTGTACCTTAGACCTTCAACCAATTTGATTGCAATTTTCAAAGCAATGATTTCAGATCCAAAAGTTGATGTCTCAACTGTTGTTTGTCTTTTGGAAAACCAAATGATCGGTGCATTATTAATGAAGATAATAACGCCGGTATGAGACCTTCTCGTTGCCTTGCATCCAGCATGGTCAGCATCAACAAAACAACTCATCGTCACATGTTTTCCCAAAGCTTCAGGCATATCTGCCGGTATGACTTCAGCAGCACCAGGATAAAATTCAGACCAGTCACATTTTTGAAATTTACTCTCATCAACGCTTGGTACTGTATCGTCAAAAACCAATTTTGACCTGTTGTACTTTTTCAAATATGCAAATATATGAAACAACTGATTCAAATGCTGCTTGTGCCAGATACCTTGACATCAGCGAGACTGGCATTACAATGTCTAGCCTTCCTAATTCACAAATCCACCTGAGAACTCCAATTAGACCTTGGTAGTAATTTTGCAATTCAGGGTTCAATTCTTCTGATATATCAATTTCCGGTCGATAATCATGTGACAGTGGACTGGATGCTGATTTTGGTAGATACTTGTACCCATATTTTTCAGTTCCTAACTCTTGTTCGACTGCTGCAACAGCTTTCGCCGTATACTTAGTGCTTGATAATGACCATCTTGGCTTTGAATCGCCTTCAAAGTAGAATTTTCCAATATCTGCTCCCAGATACAGGGTTGGCTCTTCAATAGTATCATCCTTCAGTTTGAACTTGCGCTCAATGTTTTCAAGCTGGAACTTTGGATCTTCACCAGAACATAAGATGTCGTCTACATAGGCAATGAGCATTGCCCAGTACCTGGATCCATCTTTCCTGGTTTCAATTCGCAAGTGTACATCCGGATCTGCTTTGCAAGGGGAATATCCAAGATCTCTCAAATGCTGTGTGAGATATGACCTGAAAGATGCACCTGCAACTGGCAGTCCATACAATGCGCGGACTATCTTGCAAGGCCTTCCTGCAAGATGTGGTGGAAAACCATCTTCAGCTCTCGCTTTTAGAAAGTATTTCTCTTTAATCGGGGCAGTCAAATATGCATTTTGAATATCTGCTGAGAGAACCTTCAAATCATTCAGCGCTGCCAGCAGGAAGAATATCCTTACTGAGTCTCGACTGGGGACAGATGAATAAGTATTTTCTTTTGCCACTGCAGGGACTTTATGACCATCCCCTACCAATCTAGCCTTTCTTGTTAGGGATCCAAGCTTGATGTCAAAAATCATGTGGGTTGTTATTTGTTTATGGCCAACTGGGATAACATCGTCATCAGAAAATTCGAAAGCTGCCATGTTATTTGTCATTTCCTTATGAATTGCTCGTTCCCAGTGGTCAGTCCCCGTTTTCTTATCAATAGCCAGCGCTTGTTTGATTGAATGTGGCAATTCAACTCCATATTTGTGAGTCTTCAACCAATACTTCGCTGTTTTGGCCGCTTTAAGGATCCGATCCTTTCTTCTCAAAATTTTGTGCACCTACCATCGGAATGCTGGTGACTTTTCAAGATTATTGTTGACGGCATATTCAGCTAATTGCACTGGAAATGATTCTTTCACATCGCTTAACTTACACCATGATTCAGTGCCATCTTTCCAACTGGCGAGAATCCTCCAACCCCTAGTTGTCGGCTTATGGGTTTTCCTGCCATTTTTTGCTATGGTCGTGGCTTCATCATCAGTTAGTGCAGTGTTGTCTTTTTCATGGTCAATGAGCTCATCCAGTAGAGTGAACATCCGTCCGTCATCCTCAACAGAACTATACAGACTCTCTGCAACAATATTTGCCGTGTATTCCTCCATGGTACCATCAGGTAGTTGCAATTTATACAGCCTCGTGTCTAGTATGGGATTCTCATTTCTGAGTCCTATCGGTTTATTTTGCAAGTTGCGAACCCTATCCTTGACAACGCACCTGAGTCTTTCATCACCTCTTTCAATGATTACCTCATTCCCCAGATATTCATCTGGTTCATCAATATCTTCTACTGACGCTTCTGGTTCAGCCATTTCAAGTTTCAAATCAGGTGGTTCTACTGGTTGATTCTCAAATAGCTCCATTTGAGGCTCCGGGTAGTTTTCCTGGAAGAAGGACGTGCTATCCTTCACTTCATCTCCTATCTTGGATTCAATTGATTTGTCGATTGCTTCCATTCTTCTGAGGATATCTCTATCCCGCCATTCAAATTCTTTGACAGGTCGTATTGAATTTGTAGATATTGATATTGCTGATTCAGTCAGGAGCCAGAAACAATCCCCCCCACCTACCTTATTGCCACAGGGACCCAACCATCTTCCCAGCCTTTCAATGCCTCGAGTAGAAGAATCACCTTTATCATAGTAAAACACAAAATCATACCATTCTGATGAAGTATATAGTGTAATATCGGGCCTATAGCCATGGACCAATTCAAATGGAGTTCTCCCCATTAAAGAAGGGTTGCTCGATGCTGTTTGCTGCCTGATATTAGCACATAGTTCACCACAAAATGACCATAATCTCCTCGGTGACTTCTTCTTTGCAGACTTGGTTGTGATTGCACCCCCAAGATGACCAATAGCTTGTTCTGCTCGATTTTGAAATGGGCAATGTGGTTGGATGAATGTCTGATGAATATGGTTGCGCTTTACAATTGAATTCCAGTGTGTCTTGTAGGTTCTTTGAGATCCTTGTTCTGGTGCGCCATCAGAAATCAAATGCTCTGGGATTCCAATTTCATGAATGAATGTCTTCAATCCTTGATGGGCTTGTGATTTGTCCTGTATTGGTATAAATACTTCAAACCCATTTCCATTTGTGAAGATCTGTGCACATTTTTCCTGTCTCATAATACTGGTCGTTCTAGCATGCCACGTATCAGTGTACCAGGTTCCTTGTGCAACTCTCTTGTTCCTGAAGCGCTGTGTAGGCAGCCTCTTCATCAATGGTAATTGCAAATTCCTGAGTGCCTTCTGCGTCGTGACTTTCAATGTCTGCTCAGCTTTCTTGAAACTAATATTCCAAGTTTTGGCTAGGCGTTCACAGTCAACTTTGTTTGGACCTTCAATTGTTATCACTGATGGTCCTCATTGATTTCTTCTATCGAGAGATCTCCTTTCAAGTGGGTTGTCAATTTCTTGCAAGCTAGGGGCTTGTTTTGATTCTTCTTCAGGAGCTTCCATAAAGTCAAATTCTGTATCATCAAACAAGAATTGGTCTACCCTTCGCGCGCTTGAAATATTCCTTACTGAAGAAATTCGATGAGTAATATTTCCATCTGTTGCAATCTGGCATTCAGTTAGCATTCTCCTTGTGGATACCTGATGGACTCTCATCAGTTTGCATTGCTGCATGACACTTGGATGCCTTTCGTCTAAGCTGGTCTTGGGGAGCGTACCTGTAACATTACTTGCAGGTTCTGTTACAACCGAACTTGTATCCATGGCTTGATCCTCTTCGGTCGACATAGCTTGAAGGCGAAACTGGTCCCCTGAAATTGGATCTCCATTGTCAATGGCTAGCTCGGCCATCCTGAACTTCAGTGAATGTGGATCCCAAGGGGTATCATTTGTTGCAATCAAATGTTGACATTCATCAAGCTCCATTCTTGTTGGCTTTCTTGTGGGAAAATATGAGATCACATTTCTCATACTCAGTTTAATAAAAACTTTCTTCGGATCATCATCTTCCATTGGCGTTTGAATTGTAATTCCATGCTTGGATCTTGGATCAAATTATTAAATTCCTTTTGCACGTACGCGAAAACGACAGTACTCTAAATTACGTACGTACATTCCTACGTAACTTACAGTACTGCAGATGGAATGATACGATCATACGAGTCAAAGATACGGAATAATGAGACTTCTTTCTCTATGTGAGATTGGGATACGGTCGAACCAGAGGTGCAATCGTCATTCTGACACCAAATTCGATACTTAGTGATCGAACAACAGTCATTCTGACACCCAAATTGGTACTTAGTGATCAAACGACAGTCATTCTTACGATCGACGTTCGATACTTAGTAATCGAAGAAGAACACACACTAGAGGTTCGCACATGCAATCTCTTGTTAAGTGTGCTGTTTTCAAGAAAAGACAGCAGAGGTTTGAAGCGCTGCTCACGAACTTGTTACTTGTTTTCTGCTGTATAAAACGCGTGCTGTATTAGCGGCAGCACAAAATATCGTGTTGTATTAGCGGCAATACGATCTTTAGAAGAGACACTTGCTCTCCAGCAAGAAACATCTCTTCATCTCATACTTTTAGATTATTTGATTATTCAACCTTAAACCTTGCATCGGACGTTCTTGCGTCCTACTGTAGAACTACAAGCCTAAGATCTATCTGATTGCGTCGGTACCGATAGTCAGAATAGATCTGGTTGGATTAGCATCCAACCGTAGTGGATATCAGAGAAATATTAGACCACAACAGACCGGCACCTCAACCGGCCTGCAGTTAAAGCTCCTGTTGCTCTTCTTTGCCTTCGGACCGAGTCAGCTCAACAGCCAGTTTCAAAAGGAAATTAACAGATTAACAGTCGCAAGCTTGTTGAAGCTTGCAAAAGAAGAAGACAGTAGAAGCACTCGACGACGACGAAAACAATCCGACAGCAGATCATCAATTGACTCGACTACGGACGACGATTGATAGTTTTCTGATCCGATTACAGCCCAACAAAGACCAAACGAACAAGCCGTTTGTCTTCAATAGAAGCCCATTGCATTGGACACGGCAATAGCAATCTCACCATCCAAGGACCGCATTTCAAGTTCTCCGGATATCATTTTCCACGTCTAACTCCTTGTGACACCATCTCGTCAAGGACACATCGACGCTCATCGTTTGATTGTGCTAAGCACCATAAACCATTGACTGCAATTACCAATTGATAATTGCCTTACCCCATACGCGATATACGTCAATTGCACAAAGAAAAGCCAACTACGTACTAAACAATCATTCGCAATCGAATTTCTGTTACGAAAACAACAACAACGATACAAGTCGATTTCATTGACTCTCCGCGTCACCAGCACGCCGTATCTCATCGAAAACGACTCCCCATCTCTATTGACGAGACAACCGATTTCAAGGAGACGACACAACAAGGATATATCAACGCTCAATCCGACAGCAGATCACCGATTGACTCGACTACGGCCGACGACCGGTAGTTCTCTGATCTGATCACACGACAAAGACATTGCATTGGATACGCCAATAGCAACCCATTCGGGTCCATTCTTTTTCGCGTCGTGATCCATCCCTGGCGACCCCACCGTTGCCAAGATACCGGCGCTCATCAATTGCTCAGCATAAGCGCTGCAACCAACAACGCAACGAAAACATAAAACGAATCCCGTTGTTTCATCACATCTCGAATAAGCAAATTTTCCGTTGCTTCACCACGTCGCCCCCGTCGATTTTCGAAGACTCGCCACACCGCCTGCACGTCGTATTTCACCGGGAACGACTTCTCCTCGCTATTGCGGACACGTTGGTCCCATTTTGGCCCTCTCTCTCCCCATACTGACAAAGATATCCAATTTTCTCAACGGAAGAAGACTACGGCGTTCTTGGTCTACAGCAACAAACGCAGGAAACGGATTTTCGTTGCCTCTCCGCGTCACCGGCAAGTCATACCTCATCGAAACGGCTTCCCCACAATATTGCGAGCACGCTGATACTAGTCTTGTCCTCCGTCTCCCAATATTGATAGAGACATCCAACTTTCTTGATACAAGAAAGATACGGCGTTTGTAACGATTCTTTTCCGGCGCTTCGACATCCCAACGGCCTGTCAAATCCCCGCAAGAGAATCCCCACAAGACCAAAGTTTCCCCATACCCACTGCTTAGTAACTTCACGAATAGAAGACCTCTACGTGTTCCTGTATTCGTTACTTCTATTCTTCCGGACCAGCCAAGCCAACTACACACCTGACGTACCTCATCGAAGTCGGCATTCACTCGTCCTGCGAACACGGTAACCATATTTGTTGCATGAATGGCACCACTCCCCTCATTCATCATGAATACCCCAGATCTCGCGTCACTATTCCCATCGTTTGATCCAGCGCTCGCCACCTTCCTACACGACTCCTTCGATGTCCCAAACGAATCTCACAGTACTTTGTGTGCGGCACTCATCAATGCCCGGTATAAGACATGGCCAGGTTTCCTACACATTGAATACATCGATGATCTTGAATATCACGACGGGAGTGCAAGAGTACCACTCACCCGGCATGTACAGCTCAAGCTACAACGATTCGTTGATTTTGGTCAACACCTCGCCGAACAGGGTCTAGACTGGGAAGAACGCGACCATTACACCAAGAAAGCTTTCAAGGACTACTGTCAAGGAATCGTCCAAGCCAGGCGAGATTCTGCAGTGACCAACCGCGCCACGATATCAACAGATGGACATGGCTGGCCGCCAAAACCGATAGCCCAGCTCCGATATGAATCATGGATCAGACAACCAAGAGACGAAACCACCTTTCCAGTGCTACTAAATGATACAACATTTGAACATTGGCTTGTACAATTTACAGCACAACTAGACGCGAATGGTATTAACCCCACCACATTCCTTGATCCATACTGGCCATATCATGTGCTCACAGGGTACCCCAAGGCCCTCCATGAAGAACAATGTGCATTCTTCTGGACACTCCTCCAGCATGTGTTCCAAGGTGATTTTTCTTCCTCATGTGTGTTGTACCACCAACAGACACGCGATGGTCGTCAGGCTTACTTTGATTTTGTCCAGCTCCACAAAACAGTGTCCCATCCAATGCCTCCAGCAGCACCAATGTCCTCTCCAGGTCCTGTTCCGGTACGGCCTCCTGCTGTCGGCAATATCGTGACGCCTCGACCAACTCCACCAGTGTCAACTCACGCGCCTGTTCATTCCACCAGTAACACTCCCGCTGTTCATAACAGCCCTCCTACTACTGCTTGCAAAACGCCTGACCACTCTACTGTTGACAATCCTAAGACCCCTACAGGACTCCCTGGCAGTTCCCATACTGGATCAACTGCTGATTCCACCTCCACCGGGACTTATTCCTACACCTGGAAGTATTTACCCAGCACTGATTCAGTCCGCTTCAGAAGAATCGCCTATTCCTCCACTCCTAGTATTATTCCTGCAGACACTCCTACTGAAGATGTCCCCCCTAAACGCAATCACGGCTCACATTCCACTTGCGCTCGCACTTCATATCCATCTCCAGCCAACTCCCGATGGACGTTTTCTCCTCAGTCTGAAACCGTGGTATTTCATCGTGCCCGTTCTGCTACCCAACCTTCTTGCATTCCTTCTTTGCAACTTCCACCATCTGGGGCATCTTCTAAAGATAGTGTCGTTTCAAGCTCAGTTATGCAGCCTCTTTATGGGGCATCCTTCTGTCCAGTTTGGAAACCATCTGCTTATCCCGCTTGGAAGCCTCTTTATGAAGCACATTATATGACCTACGATTTGCCTACTGTCTGTATCACCAAACGGCATCGCGATGCTATCAAGATCAAGCTGTATCAATTACATGCTACTCTCTTGATTGCCAATTGGCTCTATGACGCCGTCACCTGACAGATCCAAACTACGATTTGATATACTACCTATTCCAATCATGGGGCACCATTTGATCTACGATCACGGTACGATCTTTACACTTTGATCTACGTTTTGATCTACGATTTGAACTACACGTTGTTCCATGATTTGATGCACTCAAGTTGATTTCTACGATCAATTTCACGATTCGTTATTGCTGACATACACGCTCCAACGGTCTCCGATCAAACCAACCATCATTGATCCACAATCAACCGTCTTTGCTCTGAATGTATCTCAAATCAAATGCCGCTTGTCAAGTACAACGCTTTGCTCACAATATGATCTTCGCGATTTTGATTCATGATCAATCTACGATTTGACCTACGATCAATCGAATTCTACGACTACAAATCTACGATTTGATCCATTCTCTGATTTGATTCTCCAAGTTGGTACCGTATCTACGAACCGATTCATATGGATCATCCCTAGATTGATATTTACGAATCAATTATGGTTGTATCTACAAATCGATCTCCTACGAATTGATTATGGTTGTATCTACAAATTGCGTGATTTATGCCTAATCAATGCATAACCATGGGGCATCCCGCTCACGCAAATTTGTCCTCCACGAGTCGCTTCTCAAGCTACGATTTGATCCATCCATTCCATCGATTCTATGGTTCATTCCATGTTGATATCCGTGACCAATCACTTTCTACGGTTAGATTGAATTTGATCATTTCTATCACGATTGAACTTGATCCCTCAATTCCTACGATTGGATTCTATGTTTCCATTTCGATTACGATTGAATTTGATCTACGATTTGATTGCTACGATTTGATTGCTACGACTTGATCTACGATTCGATCTACGATTTGGTCTACGATTCGATCTACGATTTGATGTACGCTTAGATCACAAATTCTACGCTTCAATCTTCGACTTACGTCCATGATCACGAAGGCGATTCAAGCTTCGAATATGATTGATTTTGATCAATCGCTTTCATCTGATCTTGATCTAAGATTTCTTCCACGATTCGATCTACGATCGATGACTATACATGTTCAATTCCGGTTCGTTGTACAATCCCACAATCGATTTCTACGATTCATTCCAAGATAGGTATCTACGATCAACCAACCAACACAGGTTTGATTCCGATTGTAATGCCCGGACCTACGATCGTCTCGATTTCCAATCTTCCTCGATATGATCTGATCCCACGATTGTCCACCATCTAAGATCAATCCTATGATTTCATATTGATTCTATGATTCGTTATACAATCAATCCACCGTCTTCTTGGATTCAACACTCAGTGGATTTTCTATTTTCTATGCTTCCAATCGGTATCGTCTACGATTTGGTTCTGATCCATCATATCTTTCATATCATGATTCATTCCTTTCTCCGAGTAAGAAGATGAGGCATATTACATGCATTACATACGTACTTACGGAATTTGTCTGTTCTTCTCACAGAGATAAATCTTGTGCTTCACCACTTGCGAGAAGATGGGGCATATTAAATTCCTTTTGCATGTACGCGAAAACGACAGTACTCTAAATTACGTACGTACATTCCTACGTAACTTACAGTACTGCAGATGGAATGATACGATCATACGAGTCAAAGATACGGAATAATGAGACTTCTTTCTCTATGTGAGATTGGGATACGGTCGAACCAGAGGTGCAATCGTCATTCTGACACCAAATTCGATACTTAGTGATCGAACAACAGTCATTCTGACACCCAAATTGGTACTTAGTGATCAAACGACAGTCATTCTTACGATCGACGTTCGATACTTAGTAATAGAAGAAGAACACACACTAGAGGTTCGCACATGCAATCTCTTGTTAAGTGTGCTGTTTTCAAGAAAAGACAGCAGAGGTTCGAAGCGCTGCTCACGAACTTGTTACTTGTTTTCTGCTGTATAAAACGCGTGCTGTATTAGCGGCAGCACAAAATATCGTGTTGTATTAGCGGCAATACGATCTTTAGAAGAGACACTTGCTCTCCAGCAAGAAACATCTCTTCATCTCATACTTTTAGATTATTTGATTATTCAACCTTAAACCTTGCATCGGACGTTCTTGCGTCCTACTGTAGAACTACAAGCCTAAGATCTATCTGATTGCGTCGGTACCGATAGTCAGAATAGATCTGGTTGGATTAGCATCCAACCGTAGTGGATATCAGAGAAATATTAGACCAAAACAGACCGGCACCTCAACCGGCCTGCAGCTAAAGCTCCTGTTGCCCTTCTTTGCCTTTGGATTGAATCAGCTCAACAGCCAGTTTCAAAAGGAAATTAACACAAATTGGCGAGGTGTCTCTTCAACAGAGTTGAAATTGCAGTCCCTCACTTGATTTGGGCATATCAAGCTGTTCTTCAATTTGTCCCCAAAGTACAGTGCTTGATGGAACACTATGATGTACACTTGGCCTGATGTTGGATTTGTCCATGCCGTAGCACAGCTTCCAATCGGGATTTTCTTGATGGGCTTGTATTCTTCAGAAAAAGGTGCAACATCAACATGTGTTGTGATCTGATCAGGATTCAGCAATACCATATTGCTTCCTGCCGCGGTAGTGTCTGCATGTGAGTCTAGCTCACAGTATCCTTCTTCATTTTCACCATCATCAAAATCTACAGGAACGTTCATCTTGTATAATGACCGGCTCACCATTGTTAACAATTTGTGTTCTAGTGATAGTGTCCGGTTATTATGTCATTTCTTAGATTTTGAGCCAAAACTGTCACCCGCGCCCTCATTCTCAGTTTCTTTCTTTTTAGTCTCAGCAGCCTTGAGATTTCGTTTCTTTTTAGCCTGTCTCATCTGGTAAAGCTCCTGACGCTGTTCTTTTGACATTGTTTTATAAACACTTGTTGGGTAGGGCTTGCACTCAACTTTTCCTGTAAACGTTCCAGTTGTCTTTTGCTTTTTGTTGCTTGATGTGCCCATGGAATACACACTTCTAGAACCCCTTTTATGCTTCCCATTTGCAAGCTTCTTCAATCCAAGGCGATTGGTGAATAGGATAAGGCATTCATTGAAATTGTCCCGGTAGTCTTTGCTCTCATCAATTGCATCGGCCTTGGCAGCATCAAGTCGCTCATCACTGATTGAATTGATAAAATCCCAAACAAATCTTCTTTCATTGTGGTTCTTTTCAAATCTCAGGATCGTCCCATGAAAAGCAGTCCAGTTTCGCTTGTGCTTGTTCCAGTCATAATTCTTAGCATCGCCAGTGTAATGTGAATCTTTCATTTCCTGATAGGTCTTGTTCAGAACCATAGTGATATTGGTATCAGTGTAAGCATGTTGCATCAGTGAGATGAAAGCATTTCTGGCATTACCAGAGTTCAGTGCAGTGTTTTGGAAATGTGCAACATATTCCCAACCAGGACCTTTCCTTGTTGCATCACACAACAGTCTCCAGACAACGTTGTTATCTTCATCATACTGGTGACCTGACAAGACGCCACACCTTAAATTGTAGTCACTCCAAGTTGGGTAGGTATCTGTTGTACTTTGCCTGACTGTTCCAGCCCTGGCTTCGTCAGTAACTTCTTCCTTTTCTTGGGGTCTTATGACATACAAGATTGGGAATCCCTCAGAGTTGAATCTGTATCTCAAGTTTTGACGGAAGCCTTCTTCCCATTCCCTGAATTTTGTAAGATCCTTCAATTCAGGTGGGGTTGCTTTTTCCTGTGATTTCACACTCGCCTCCATCATCTTGATTCTGAATTGCTGCAATTCCAGGTTGTTTGGGTTTGCTTTCCAATCGATGGCACTTGGCTCAACTCCAATCAGTGGTTGATATCGAGCCCAACTTGCCCATGTGAGAAGCCTCGATGACAGCCTGTTACCATAGTGGATACTTTTTGGGTTAGGACATTCTGGACTGATAGATTTCAGTCCATGCATGAACGATTTGATGCTTTCCTTGTTGAGGTCTGTAATTTCACGAATATTAGACATCCCTCCCCTCATGATTTCTTTGGCTGATTCATAGTTGATACCAAAATCCATCAAGCTGCTTCTGAAGGCAAGCTGTTCTGGGTTTAGAAACCTACCATTGTTGAACCCGCTGATTTTTATTTTTGGTTGGGATGACCTCCTTCCGTACCGTTCTGCCCTTAGGTCGACGTCTAGTTGACCTTCGTTTTCCTCGCTGCTATCACTTTGGTTAACATCATCTGGGTTTCTGTGTTGTTTTGCCGCATCTTGTATGGCTCTAATTCTTCTTTTTACTTCCTTGTCGATGACTCTTTTCCAGGTTGAGTTTGTTTCTTGATCAGTCATGGCCTTTTCCATTACTCTCATGATCCTTGCATCGAACTCTTCTTCACTATCTGGATACTTTTCGGAATCCTCGTCTCCATCAGGATCATTCGGATCTTGATCCGCCTCCATTTTTGTTTCTTCGTTATAGTCCTCATCATCTTTTGGGTTAGCTCTTGTTCTTCTTGTTGGAGCCATGATGAAGGATGGGATTTCGAATGATCGGATGGATTATTGGTGGTCAATCCGTAGATTGGTATGTGGAGGGAGAATGTAATCGAATCGAGAGCTTTGGGTGTGAGATATGGATGGTAAATGTTGACTGCTGTCAAGTGTGATTCGCTTATCTATTTTTGTATTCGTATATCCGGATCGAATTTTCGTTCCGGTTTGTTTTGTATTTTTGTGACGTGACTATTTGGATCGAATTTTCGTTCCGTTTAGTTTTGTATTGTGTGAGCTTTTGCTTTTGTTGCAAATCAAGATTGTGAGCTTTCCTATCCTTTCTTGGGATTTTGCTCATTCTGTATTTCTGTGGTGAAAGATTGAAAGATTGTTTCCTGAGAATTTAGTGTTCTCCTTTTAGTGTTCTCCTTTTCATTTTTGGATCTTTCCGATCTTCGGGGATTGGTGTTCTCATATCTTTGGATTTTCGTTTTCGTTCGTACCAGATGCTCTTTGCAATCTGTTCCTTCTTGCGGGCAGACGCTCTTTGCAATCTGTTCCTCCACAGAATACTTCAGGCTCAATCTTCTGGCTCACATTGTTCTAGTTTTCAGTGAAAGATCAGTGTTCTCGAATTGGATATTGATTCCTTTCAACTGATGCCAACCTGGGCGACTCTTTCGTCTGAATCGTCCAGCCCTTTTCCCTTGCTTGTTTGCTGGATCTCGAAACCCGGTGGAGCCACCACCTTGGTTCGGTTCTTTGGTCTCTTCTTTCAGGGAGACCGCCCTGGTGTTGGTCTATTCCAGGGCTCCACAAGCAACTGCCCCTTTTACATCCTTGAGGATTGATGCCGGTAGCTGATCAGGCTATTCGGATTCGTCTTCGAGCTCAACTGCGTTTCTCGGTGGGAAACGCGGTCCTCAGCATTGTAGGATGCTGGCCACAGCCCGTAGATGCTGTGGGTCTGATAAACTAAAGAAAGTGTGTCGTAACAAACAAACGCAAACGATCTTACGATCGATTGATTTAGTGAGTAAGATGATTGTTACAGTTCATTCGGCCTTGTCAATGTCGATCGACAGGTTAATTAATCGTCGTATCGTCGTGTCGATTAATTACGGCATATTACCGTGTAATTCTTAGCATACAAAGCACACGTAAATAAGACACAAAACACACGCAAAACCATCTTCGTTCGGTCTTTCGTTGTATCGTATTACCGTGTAATTCACCGTGATATTCTCATTGGAATATCACAGTATTGTACCTTGTTGTGTAGAATTAGTACTAGGTTGTACATAGATTTTAGGGCATGATAGTGTTTTAGAGTTGTTAATTCTTCGAAGAGTGAGCTGTTGGGAAAATTCCCGCTAAGAGGTAATCCACATAAAAGCACCGACGATTATTCACTCATCAGGTTAATAACCTTACGAATAAGGTTATTGCCTTCTTTATGACATTTCGTACGATATGCCCGTGATACGTATGAATACGCCTTTACACGGTGAATTCTTTTCAAAAAAATACTGTTTCCCTTCATAATCATCTTACCGAACTTATCTTGAGCAGAGTTGGTTTACCGTACTTGTACGACAAAGCACTCCATCCGAGAACGCGGGATCCTATTAAATTCCTTTCGTGTGTATGTAAGGGAACCACAGGCCAGTACTTGAACTTACGTAGATTTCTACGTAATTTACAGTACTACAGCTGGAGTGGTACGATAATACCGACCGAGTCATATGCATCCCTGTAAGCAAGATTGGAGAATCTCTGTAAGCAGGATCGAGTCATATGCACCTCTGTAAGCAAGATCGGAGTATATCTGTAAGCAGGATCGAGTCATATGCACCTCTGTAAGCAAGATTGGAGTATCCCTGTTAGCAGGATTGGAATATTCTTCTCGAAGACCGAATGACCGGGAAGGCCCATACTTTCTGTAAACGGGATTGGAATATTCTCATATCTTATGGAAAATGACCGGGAAGGCCCATTTCCTTCTGTTTTCATGATCGAAGTTTGATACTTAAGATCGGAAGCAAGGTTCTTTTTGTTTTCATGACCAAAACAAGGTGAATTACCTGGTTCCGGTATAGCCATTTTGATACTTCCAATCATGTGTTTTGATACTCATGATCAAAAGGGAGGTTCGAAGAAGATTCTTGTAACAGCTGTTTCGATGATCACGATTAGAAGGAAGCTTCTCATGATAGCAGTGATTCTACATTGCTGTACGATTAGTGGTGTACTGTATTCATCACTGCACTAAAAGAGATATCATGCTCTCCAGCAAGATTACTCTCTTATCTCATACTTTTAACATTCAACTGATTTATATCCCAAAATTCACACTAGTTGCTACCAACTATCTGTAATCTACATTACTAAGGTCTGTCTTGCTGTATCTGAATAAGTTCACAGTAAGAAGAGATCTGGCGTTTCCATAGTCTCGCCTGTAGTCGGATTATCCGTTGCCGAAAGTATCCAACCACAATTGTCACGCGTAGAGTACAATCGTTTGTCTACTAACACACTAACGCAGTGTTGCTGTTCTTCAGAAGCCTTTGAATCAGACCCTCAACGGACCGGACTCAGAAGGAAAATAATAGATTAACAGTCGCAAGCTCTCAGGCAGCTTGCAAAACAATCAGAACAGTCAACGACAATCCGACAGCAGATCATCGAACGCTCGACTACGGCCGACGATCGATAGTTCTCTGATCCGATTACACACAAGAAAGACACCAATCGGACACGCCGAAGTCTTTATTAGAAGCCCATTGCATTGGACACGCCAATAGCAATATCTCCATCCAAGAACAACGTTCCTGGATTATATATTCCCGCGCCTACGCTCCTTGTGACACCAACCTTGTCAGGACCCGTCGACGTCCATTTGATAGTGCTAAGCACCGTAAACCACCGACTGCAATTGTTCGATCGATAATTGCCTTATCCGACCCACTAGTACGATGCTTACGGTTTGATTCTAAGATCAATCACCTTCCTGATACATCCACGATCCCTCTTGCTGTTGTGGACGCACCAGTACCAATCTGGTTCTCCGAGCAAAGTCATCGTATTGTTTTTCGCAAACTCGTTCTTACAAACAGTGACAACACATTCCCCGACAATCGTCATTTTGCAACTACCATCGCTCGATTATTCACGGATAACGATCCTTCGACGACCGCCGGCAACACCTATCGCGACGACGCAACCAACAGTGACGTCTCATTAAAGCGACAGGAACTTAGATCCTACTAGACCGACTTCTAGCACGGCAATCGTTCACAACACGACGTTTAAAACGTAAACCAATTTTTGTCGGTTTTCGAAGTAATAAAATATCCCTCGTCAACGACACCGCTCCGTCGCCGTCTACAACTACAACGGTAACGAATTTTCCGTCTCTTTGCCTGACAGAGATATCATATTTTCTCAATACAAGAAGGACACCACGACGTTTTGTCGTTGTCAACAACGACAACAAACGTAAACGAATTTTGTTGATTCGCAAATTGTTGCTCACCTTCTTGATATACAAGAATCTATGATCGACAATCTCCGATTAACCGTATTTTCGCTGCGCAAACAAGGGCAACAGCGCATTCTGCCGTCAATCAACCAACGATGACGTCACACGACAACACAGACAATACTCAATCCAACAAATTTTTGTCGCTTTGCCACTTCACCGACCCGTCGTATCTCATCGAAAACGACTTCCCCTCATTGTTCTGGATATACCGGTACCATCCTGGTCCTTCTAGAAAAGCGCCGGTAGCAAACGTACAGACGTACGGGCATTCGGAGAAACACGCGAATGAGATAACACACGTACTACTAACAGGCAAATAAGCGAGCCGACTTGCTGAATCGCTAACAGTAATAGAGCACCGATAGAGGTTCGATCCCAGAAGTCATCTTACATGTAAATGCTCACAAATCTAAATACTAATACTTGAAATCACTGAATACTGCTAGTAAGAATATCTAGTGGACTACACGTGTAAACGCGTTAGTGACGGGAGAAAAAATAGAGTTTATCAGACCCAAATGGACTCATAGAGTCTGGGGAACAAAATGAAAGCTGATTGCCGACTGATCACCGGTTAATCGCCGTCTGAAGCCAAAAGGCTGGACGTTAAAGACCCTCTCCAACAGAAGAGACTCAGGCGCTTAGAAGATTAACAACACTAGCGCAGCAGAGCACACCAGGCTAATACCCGTGGCTTCTACTGAGGTTTGTAGGGGAGAAAATGAACACCAAAAGCTTGTTATCCACCAAAATAGACACTTGCAAGAGGTCCCCGACGATGGAATCCCCAACGATGGGAACAGCAAAAGATGTGTCGAAAATACAACGGCAAAATAACGTCCGGAATAAAGCAATGTACGTGTGTTCAGTACTACGAATTGCATAACGGCTACAGAAGAACCGTTAATAAAGAGAGGCACGCGACCTAGGGGATGTGACCTCGAAAACAAAACAAATGGGAATCAAATTCAATTCCTACAGAAAAGAGCCCAAGTATACTCACTCGTATACAAATGATATGATAACAAAACCAGCCGAGGTAATATACATACCCAGTATTGGATAAACACATACACAAAAAATAGAAATGACGAAAAAATGCTGAACCAAATATTTAATAAGAGACGAACAAATATTCGATACCGTTTCGGAAAAAGGGAAACAACTGTTGAGCTTAAGTATACGTCCGACGTAGAGGAACTGAAAAAATTGGGGTTCAGATAGGAATCAATCCTCATACCGTGGATATGAACCTGTTTACTAGCAAAAGCACGTGGAAAGAAAAATACTCCACAAGTTGCTTCAGAACTCAGAAAATCACAATCACAGCTTCCTCATGAAAGCAAAAGCTAACAAACCCCTTATTACAAGCCTAATTCCTACAGCATACTCCGAAACAACACACCATGGCGCCACCAACCAGAGCTCAACTAGCCGCAACCGCGGCAGCAGCAGTAGCACAAGCAGAAGCAGCGGACGCGGCGGCAACAGAGGCGGCGGGCAACTTGATGGGCCTACTACCTCCATCGGTAACAACAAGGTTGGACCTGGAACAGCTCGAGCAACTCACGGTGACTTTGGTTGCAAGACTATCAAGCAGGGACATATCTCTATCAACGACAGCAAGAGAAGCCAAAGAAAGGGCAGAGGCCAATCATGGCATCCCTGGCTACGAAGGAGAAAGGGCGCTGACCTCAGCAGAGGTTTGTTTCAGAAAGATCCTCGAGTCCTTCGGAGTCAACAGGCCTACGGCAAATGAAATATTCAGACATGGATATTCTAACATGAAGGCCATCGCAGACCTTGATTCAGAAGGGATCAAGTCCACTCTAGGGTCGCTAACCAAGGCGAAACACCATCTATGCCCGGATCCACAGGAAGTCTTTATTGGAAGGGCATTTGGCGATCGACTGAAGCTGTTTGTGGCTTGGATTAAATTCCAGCCTATGATAGGCGCAACGGCCACCGAAGTGGACTGGATCAAGGACCCAATGGCCGAGATGGATACAAGGGAACGTTTGAGATCTACAAAGGAGGACGATGAAAATACGGCCGTTAAGGATCTAACACTACCCGACAAACTGACTACGATGTCAAAGTTCAGGGAATTTGATGAGAACTTACGTGAATACCTACGGCATAAGAGGGGTGTCACCAAGACATCCCTACTTTACACGATAAGACAACAATCTGCAGTCGGAGAAACCGACAGGTGCGGAACGGTCGGCTCGGGCCCAGACAACGCGTATCCTGACTGGACTGAGTATGCAATAAGATGCACGATTCACGCCAACTCTCATTGGTCTAAAGACAACAATACTCTCTGGGGGATATTGTTTAAGCTGGTAGGATCCGGACCCGGTTGGTCATACATACAAAGCTTTGGGACCAAAAACGGGGTAGGGGGTGATGGCCGAAAGGCATACTTCGCCCTCTACTCTCAGGCATATGAAGCAACCAACGTAAAGCTAATCGTCGAAGCAAAAAGGCAGTTTATTAGGGAATCGGTATACACAGGGGATTCCAAACACTACAATTTTGACAGGCACAAAAGGCTATGGCATGATGCAAAACAAACCTTGATAAGATACGGCGCATTCCCACCTGAAGACCAGTTTGTGTATGACTTCGTACGATCCCTACAGGATGTACGACTCGAACAATCCATCCCAAATGTAATAACAGAAGAGTCGGACTATTACGCAAATTTTGAGAAAGCTTCGGCGTATCTTACTCGGATGCTCGGAGTAAAGAAACTCCAGAATCAACCACAAAAGAGGGGTAGGAATGTGTCAGCCTTCACTAACAACAAAAAGAGGAAAGGTGACAACAAACGCGGCAACTTCTCTTCCAACAAGCCCCAAGGCAACAACAACAACAACAACAATGGTGGTGGCTCAAAAGCACAACCAGGGACCTATAAAGGGACCGTTGAATGCAAGTTCTATCCACGAGAAGTATGGTTAAGCATGTCCCAAGAGCAGCAACAAAAAGTCCGAGCGCTAAAACAAGCAAGGAATGCAAGCAATAGCGGGGGCAACCAACAATCAAAAGTGGCAGCAGCCACAGCTGCAAACCCTCCCAATAACCCCAGTTCAGCTGAAAACCAGTTCGGCTGTCACAGCCATATCGGAAATGGGAATGGAAATTGATTCGCCGGCCGGGGCCTTAAGATAGAACCTCGGGTAGGCCGGCCGATAGTCCATCTCAAAGAGATGACCCAATCATCCAGTTTTAAGCCAGGACGATGCGAGCTGGACAGCCATGCAGACACGACTGCAGCTGGATCTAACATGGTATTACTCGATCCACTGGATTCTAT
Organism: Pseudo-nitzschia multiseries; assembly: GCA_037355745.1. NCBI lineage: Eukaryota > Bacillariophyta > Bacillariophyceae > Bacillariales > Bacillariaceae > Pseudo-nitzschia > Pseudo-nitzschia multiseries. The sequence continues at coordinate 18,203,333 of CM074782.1, read as the reverse complement.
CATGACATTTGCTGATGTTGCTCCATTTTCAGATGTGTACTCACCAATGAAAGATGTTCCTATTGCCCGTTGTGCTACTGCTTGGACAGACCCAACGGACGGTATCACATACATATTGGTATTTGGACAGGCCCTCTATTTCGGAGAATCACTGCAGCACAGTCTGATATGCCCGAACCAAATCAGAGAATGCAATTTGAATGTGGTCGAAGACATACCACGAAGATACTGCAATTCTTCCAGTCACAGTCTTATCTTTCGGGCCGTTGTCTTCAAATTGGCAATACCATTGTTAGTTGATGGCGTTCTGTCATACTTTGACACACGCAAGCCGACACGCCGGGAAATTGATACATGTGACCAGGTCCTTGCAACTGACACTCATACCTGGGACCCATACGCCCCCCACTTCAGAGAAGATGAAGAAGCGGCCAATGCATCCTTCCCACGAGTGGTGGCAGCTCTCTCAGGAGGAGGACCGACTGGGAAAACTGAGTCTTGGATACGATCCACAGACAACCCTATACACATCAATGTAAAACACAAGGATTATCGTCTCAGATACCTACAGAAAATCTGTACAACCCGTACTCAACGGCCGGGGTATACTCAACAAGAGATTGGCGACCGGTTGCACTCAGCTTTTGTTAAAAGTACCGGGGATGGAGAAAGCTCGGAGATACTCCAAATTTCAGCTACTTCAACCAAAACTTCGATTTCACTGACAGAGGAAGAGCTTGCCATCCAAAAGGAAGCAAAAGCTCGGACAAAAGAAAGGAAATTACTCCGACGCCAGCAAGATGTGATAGATAAGGAAACTTCCCTAGAGAAGAGATCATTTATCCGACGCGGACAATGGGGACCTCCGATAAGGATTCCGGAGAAAGTGGACAGATATGACTCAGAAGCCATTGCAAATATGTGGAACATCAGTGTAAAGAGGGCCGAAGAAACGATTAAGGTCACTACCCAGGAAGGCATAAGAAATCTTACGCAACCAATCACCCGCAGGCTGAAGACCCAAAAGTGGAGAAACAGGAAAGTACTTAAGGGTCGATGGTTTGCTGATACTATGAAGTTCAAAGTACCGAGTATCATTAGAAACGATACTGACGCACAGATCTTTACCAATGGGAAAGGATATGTGGCATTCTATCCAGTAAGAGGGGAGAAACGGTGTCACGACGGACTATCTTGCTTCATAAATGAGGTAGGAATACCTGAACATCTTGTCACCGATGGGGCAAAGGCCCAAGGAAATCATGAGACACACAGCACTGGATGGACTAGGCTTCGATCGGAGTATCGCATCCGCCAAACCTACATACAGCCCCACTGTTGGTGGCAGAATACGGCAGAACACAGTGCAGGGGACCTAAGGAGATCAATCCGATTGATGACTTCTAAGAAAGGAAGCCCGAGGAGGTGCTGGGCCTTTTGTGGAATGTTGGTGGCCGGAAGGTTAAGTAACACCGCATCTGGGGACCCATCTGCGATGGGAAGAACAGGGTTTGAGTTAGTCCATGGATATACTCCGGATATAACCCCATACATGATACACGATTGGTACGATTTCATCCGGTGGTACGACCTACAGGATAAGTAGGAGAAATACGGACGATGGCTGGGCCCATGTGGAGATACTTATGGAGGTGGCGATTGTCACTATGTATTGTATAAGACTGGAAAAGTACACATAACAAACGGCACACGGCCTATATCTGAAGTGGAATGGAAACACCCAGACACTATCCTGCAGTTAGAGGAACACAACAAGCTACTTAATGAAAGGATCGGCGATGAGGCGAAGCCCTTGGATACTTATCTGGAAAACGAGTTAGGGGAACCACCTTTGGGCCTATTTAACGGCAAATATGAGGGTGAGGACGAGGTACTTATGGCTGAGCCAGAGGCGTCTTCCCCGGACATCAATGATTTAACCGACAATCTTGACGAGTACCTCGGAAGCCAAGTGCTACTGCAGATAGGGGACCAACGGATTCGCGGTACGGTTAATAACCGGTACAGGGACGCAAGCGGAATCCTAGTCGGAGAAAAGAATAACAATCCACTCCTAGATACAAGGTCCTACGAGGTTTCTATGCCAGACGGATCCATTGAGATCTACACAGCAAATGCGCTCGCGGATAATCTCTATTCCTCCGTGGACGATGAGGGGCGCATGTACTGTCTTCTGAACGAGCTACTTGACTATGAAAAGGATAAAGAGACTCTGACAGTACAGCAGGCAACTATCACTACTAAGTCTGGACAAACGCGGACTAAGCCGACAACCAAAGGGTGGAGAATCCTGGTCAGTTGGAAAGATGGAACTTCCTCTTGGGCAAAGTTAAGTGACATGAAGGAATGTTTCCCCGTCGAAACGGCTCTGTTTGCCAAGGATCAAGGCATAATAGACGAGCCAGCCTTCAAGTGGTGGGCCTATTGGGTAATTCGGAAGAAAGACCGGATTATCTCCAGCGCCAAGACCAAATATTGGACCAAATCCCATAAGTATGGGGTTAGACTACCGAAAACAATTGCTGAAGCAAGAAGGATAGATGAGGAATCCGGCAGTGACTATTGGGCCCGGGCTATTGCAAAAGAAATGAAGAACAATTTCATAGCTTTTGAGTTCAATGACGAGGACAAAGTACCGGTGGCACATACAAAAATCACTATGCACATGGTATTTGACGTGAAGATAGACTTAACTTGGAAGGCCCGACTTGTTCGGGATGGGCATAAAGTGCCCAAAATATCACGGGAGTATACATACTCAAGCGTGCCCAGCAGGGATTTGGTTCGGATGTTCTTCTTAGTTGCTGCACTTAATGACCTTGAGGTCTTAAGTGCTGACATCCAAAATGCATACTTAACCGCACCAATCAAGGAAAAGTACTACACAGTGGCTACACTGGAACAAGGATTTGCACCGGAGTTATGTGGAAGGCCCTGCAAAATTGTAAGAGCTCTGTGTGGATTACCAGTAGCGGGCGCATCATTTCGATCTCATCTGTCTGAACACTTAAGGGGACTTGGATACAAGTCTTGCAAGGCGGATCCAGATGTATATATGCGACCGGCTGTAAAGAAAGAAGGCTCAGCATATTACGAATACTGCGTGGCATATGTGGATGACATCCTTGTATGTGGGATGGATCCAAAGTTCCAAATGGATGCAATCGAAAGACAGTTCAAACTGAAGGATGGGACTGTTGAACCACCCACTTTCTATCTAGGGGCGGATATTGGTAACACATCTGTTGATGGGGTCGAGTACTGGTCCATGTCTTCAACAAAGTATACCTCCAAAGCCGTTAAGTCTGTTGAAGAGGAATTGAGTAAGGGGCAATATGCCTTCAAGGTACTCCCAAAATCCGCAAAATCACCATTGGCAACTGGGTATAGGCCCGAAATCGATGCCTCACCAGAACTTGGTCCGGAGAAACAAAACTATTACCAGGGTTTAATAGGTATACTCCGTTGGATATGTGAACTCGGAAGGCTAGATATTGTAATGCCTGTTTCACTTATGTCCCGGTATCTTGCACAGGCCCGAGAAGGACATCTAAACCAATTGTTTCATTTGTTTGCATACTTAAAGAATTACAGCAAATCAAAGTTGGTGTTTGACTGTTCCATCCCAGAACTTGATGAATCAGTTTTCCGTGAATGTGACTGGGCCGAATTCGATCCGGAAGCGGGGGAACTAATTCCTCCAGATATGCCCGAGCCACGAGGAAACTCCGTAACTACCACATGTTTCGTGGACGCCGACCATGCTGGTTGCAAGGCTACTAGGAGGTCTCATACGGGAATCATCATCTTTGTTAACAGGGCACCAATCCTATGGTTCTCTAAGAGACAAACAACTGTTGAAACATCCACGTTTGGCTCAGAGATTATGGCACTCAAGATCGCAATCGAAATGGTAGAAGGCCTACGGTATAAGCTCAGAATGATGGGCATACCTATAGAAGGACCAACCAACATGTATTGTGACAATGACTCGGTTGTTAAGAATGTAACACACCCGGAAAGCCCTTGTAAGAAGAAGCATAACAGCATTGCTTACCATAAGGCACGCGAATGCATTGCAGGAAAGATTATCCGGATTGGAAAAGAACCCGGTGAAACTAATATTGCAGATCTACTCACTAAGCTTATGGGTGGAGTAAAGCTATTCTCCTTATGTAGGAGATGTATGTGGCGGTGCAAATAAGAAACCGGCCCTTAAGGTATCTTCCACAAGTACTTAACAGTACGAGTACAAAGACACGGGGACTCTAGAAAAGCGCCGGTAGCAAACGTACAGACGTACGGGCATTCGGAGAAACACGCGAATGAGATAACACACGTACTACTAACAGGCAAATAAGCAAGCCGACTTGCTGAATCGCTAACAGTAATAGAGCACCGATAGAGGTTCGATCCCAGAAGTCATCTTACATGTAAATGCTCACAAATCTAAATACTAATACTTGAAATCACTGAATACTGCTAGTAAGAATATCTAGCGGACTACACGTGTAAACGCGTTAGTGACGGGAGAAAAAATAGATCCTCTATCTCCTAATATTGACAGAGATATCCAATTTTCCTTGACACGAGTCCAAACGTGACGCTATGCCCATCCACCAATCCAACATGTCGGATTCCAACCTCAAATCAATGCTCCCATCATTTGATTCGGACCTTGCCCATATCCTACATTACACTCTGGATGTTCCTCAAGAAGCATGCAACCACATCTGTGAAGCTCTCATCAGAACAGGAGCAACCACCTGGAACCGATTCATTTGTGAAATTTATGAATATGGTTATATTGTTGACCTGGAATACCAAGCTCAGACCGGCCCACGTTCTATCAATATAAAAGATCAACACACATTAACTACATTTGTTGATCTTATAAATGATATCATTCCCCAAGTTGGCTGTTACTGGTATGACCACATTCAGTACACCCGGGATGCTTTCCTTGCCTTTTGTAATGCGCGCAACCAGCACCCTGAACTGACTGCTTTTCACATCAAGGCTAATGCAGCAATTCCCTTAGCGCCATTCCCACATGTTACTGCTCAAGTTCCTATGGCATCACAACCCAGCGTACAAGCTAAATGTTGCCTCACAAAACCAGTCCTATCACGGGCGTCACCTACAACAACGACACCTGTTTCTACAACGGCTCCAGGACCGGCATCATCTTCGGTATCTGCTTCCGTAACGCCTCCAGTACCTGTTCTCGTCACGCCTCCAGCACATGTTCCTGTTACACCTCAAGCATCTGCTTCCTTCCCATCTCAAGCACCTAAGAATCCTGCTTGCGAAACGCCTGCCATTTCTACTATTGCCAGCAATGAGAACCCGCTTGGATCTACTGAAACGCATAAGTTAGCTCGTCCCAATACTGATCTCGTCCCTGCTTCCACAAGTACCACATCCTACACTTGGACTTACTTTCCCAGCACTGAATCAGTCCGTTTTCACAGAGTCGTCCCTTCAACCATTCCTACTGTCCATCCGGACACTACACCTGGTGATGCCTATCTTATTCCAAACTGTGAGCGTCACTACCCAAGTCCTTCCCCTAGCAAGCCTGCAACTCACTCAAAATGGACATTTCATCCAAAATCTGCTACTGTGACATTCTACCGTTCACCCAAGCAATTTTCTTATCACAAGCCTAGCACTTACAAATCTTCGTTGCCGCTTCTACCATCTGGGGCACTTTCAAAGGACAGCGACGCTCCAAGTTCAGCTCATGCCAAGGATAGTGCAGTTCCAAACTCAGTCCATGTCTATTCACTGTATGGTGCATCTTCTTGCCTAGTACAGAAGCCTACTTATGGGGCACATTATTTGATCTTCGACTCGTCTGCTGTGAGCATCACCAAAAGGCACCGTGATGCTATCAAGCTCAAGCTGTACCACCTACATGCTACCTTGATGCTTGCTAATTGGCTCTATGACGCTGTCACCTGACATGTACAATACAACTCAACTTCTACAATCATTCCAAGATAGATATCTACGATCAAACGATCTCTACGATTTGATATGTGATCATCTACCTCGATTCAAGATAAAGTGAAATCTATGCTCCTTTTCTTGATCTACCGATACTGCCATTATATCGCATCTTCCGATTTGATCATTTGACAAAGCCGCTTGCCATACCGTCTTTCTGACTATCTTGCAGGGGCATTTCTTCTATGCAAGACAGCCATCATGACTATTTGCAAGGGGCTACTCCAGACGATCAAGATCTACGTTTCGATCTACGACACAAGGTTCACACCAGTCATCTACGACACACGGTTCACACCAGTAGGCGATCCTACGCTTCGATCGATTGATAAGTTGACTTCTATGATCAACGATCAAGCTTTGATTATGATTGCATTTGTCCAATAGATTTCTACGATGATCCTTAATCTTCGTGATACTCAATCAATTTCTATGATTCGTCTACGATTCAAGATCAACAATCCGATGTGTATACACAGTCAATCAGTATCAGATCGACGGTACTACGATCCGATTCATCTCAAGTTGGTATCTGCGAATCGATTTCCTCCGAATCGATAATGTCCACATTCGATTTTTTTGGGGCATCCCATCTCCGATTCGATTCCCCGATCAAGCCTCGATTACGATTGTATTTGACAATCACACCCTACGACTCGATTATGTATCAGTGTATCGGTTCAATCTACTGTTCCACATTCAATTCTATGATTCGTCTAGGATCAAGATCCATCATCTGATATGTATCCACAGACAGTCGGTTCCAATGGCTTGATATTTGCAAAATTGATGCCTAATCATGGGGCATCAAATCTCCAATTAGATTTCCCAATCAAACTTTGGTTACGATTGAATTTGATGTTTTTTTTTCCCTACAACTTGATCCCACGATTCGACCTACAATCCACAACTTGATCCCACGATTCGACCTACAATCCATCGTCTTCGATCAATCCTTCTTCCAAGAATGGCTTGATCTATGCAACGATTCAAGATTCAAGATAGGTATCTACGATCTGATTCTATTCTCCGTCTTCTACAATTGCATTCGATGATTCACATCTACGATCAATTGAATCAATTATGTGCTATATCGGTGTAACGGTTCAACGATTGCTCCACTAAGATCAACCCAATCTACGATTGCTCCACTAAGATCGACCCACTACAATTGATTCCAAAATATACGATTCGTTGATGCCCATCTGGGACATCTATGAATTTGTCTGCAATCAATTCTACGATTGAATCTTATTGATACGATTCAATTCGAATCAATTCTCCAAATTACGCTTCCAGCCTCAGTTACGGTTAAATTTGATCAATCATTTCATACAATTTGATCCTACGATTTAAGCTTCGATTACGATTGTATTTGATCAATCGCATCCTACGATTCGATTCTCCAATTCAATCTACTACGATTCGATTCTACGACTTGATTCTCAAGCTGCATATCTTCTCCTTTGGTATTCTTCCTGCGATAAAGGTTTTCTGTATCTTCCTTTTTCAAGTAAGAAAATGGGGCATAATGAATGCTTCGGGAAATTTATTTTCTTCTTCTTTCCGAAGTATGTGATACACTTGATCACGTGCAAGAAGATGGGGCATATTAAATTACTTCCACATATGTACTCGCGGAATTTACTTGTTCTTCTTTTCAAGCTATGTGAAACACTTGATCACGTCAAGAAGATGGGGCATATTAAATTCCTTTCGTGTGTATGTAAGGGAACCACAGGCCAGTACTTGAACTTACGTAGATTTCTACGTAATTTACAGTACTACAGCTGGAGTGGTACGATAATACCAACCGAGTCATATGCACCCCTGTAAGCAAGATTGGAGAATCTCTGTAAGCAGGATCGAGTCATATGCACCTCTGTAAGCAAGATCGGAGTATATCTGTAAGCAGGATCGAGTCATATGCACCTCTGTAAGCAAGATTGGAGTATCCCTGTTAGCAGGATTGGAATATTCTTCTCGAAGACCGAATGACCGGGAAGGCCCATACTTTCTGTAAACGGGATTGGAATATTCTCATATCTTATGGAAAATGACCGGGAAGGCCCATTTCCTATTATTTTCCTTCTGAATCCGATTCGTTGAGAGTCTGATTCAAAGGCTTTTGAAGAACAGCAACGCTGTGTTAGTGTGTTAGTAGACGAACGATTGTACTCTACGCGTGACAATTGTGTTTGGATACTTTCGGCAACGGATAATTGGACTACAGGCGAGACTAGGGAAACGCCAGATCTCTTCTTGCTGTGACTTATTCAGATTGCAGCGAGACAGACCTTAGTATGTAGATTACAAGTAGTTGGTAGCAACTAGTGTGAATTTTGGGATATAAATCAGTTGAATGTTAAAAGTATGAGATAAAGTGAAATCTTGCCGAAATGCAAGATATCTCTTTTATTGAGATGAATACGTTGCAACTGCTGTTGCGTAGTGATGAGATTACTCGCTGATTATTTCCGTATATGCATTGGTTGTTGATCGTATATATCTGTATGCATATATATATATTGTGTGAGAATCACACGCCAACGGTTTTCTTCTCTTGTTCCATTAGGAAGACTTCATGATATGTTTATCACTAAGATCAGGAATTGCTCCTGTAGCTCGTGTGATATTTTATGAAATCAGAGTTTGCTCACCGAAGAACAATGGCAATACTGTAAAACAGGGATTGCTCACCGTTGATGCGCGATGGGAATCAATGCACCGTGGGAATCAATATGCCGTGGGAATCGATTACTTAGATTGATACGGGACTCATAGATTCGTACGAATAGGAAATCTACCATCTGGTAGCTTTGGTACTTCTGGTCACGAAAGGAATTTAATACTCCCCATGTCTCCTTGTGAAGGGTCATCACGCTCTACATGATGCTTCGATCATCTTGAAGAAGGTCGCCGGTATTACCACAGAAGTGGAAGATGGGCCTGAGCAGTGGATACACAACTGAGTGTCCCCAATGCTTGGTGAGAATGTCTGCACAGTTATCCTTACCTGGGATGTGCATCATTGAAATGAAACCTCTCGCTATCATGCTTCGTACGTAGTGAAACGATAGAATGTTATGACGCTTGTGCAACCTTGCGTAGGGGAAGGTTGACGTTTGGATCATCTTTTCGTTGTCACCCCAAGAGTAGGAGATATCATGGACTCGTGTTCCTAGGTATCGGAATGAGTGGCGTAAATCGACGATCTGTTCAATGCAAGTCCTTCCTGCAACAAATTCAGCTCCAAAGGTGGCTGTTTTTGTAGTAGACTGCTTCTTCGAGAACCACATCATGGGAGTGTTGTTCGCGAAATGAAGAATGCCGGTTACAGCCTTACCACTGAGAATATCATGCATGAGGTTGGCATCATAGAAATGTGTCAACACTACTGTCTTTCCAAGCGGTGTAGGAGCGTCGTCGGGTAGCTCTTCAGAATGCTCCCCATAGACGGTGTTGGACCAGTCGATGGTGTCGGGTTTAGTCAATATAAAATTGGGTGGTTCCACGCGGAATCTTATTTTAAAGTGTCTAAACTTGGAGATATATCCATAGATACGTTTTGCACGTTCAAGATGCCCATCTCGTGGCTGAGCTCTGAAACTCGAGAGTGTCATCACGGCTGTTTGTACATCGAAACGGCCAATAGCGATGATCCATTGGAGTGAACCGATCATACTTTGGTATTTCTGTATACCAATTTCTTCGAGAAAGGCTGAGGAGTCCAATTTGGGATGATCGTTCTCTGCGATGGGTGATTGGAACCTAGTGCTAGGTTTGCATCCGAACATTTGTTCGTAAGACGCTTCCATCTTTTCGATGAACTTTATGGGATTCATGCATAGAACACCATGCGCGTCGCGCTCAAATCCGCAACCTAGGTGAAAGTTCATAGGTCCGGATCCCTTCAGTTTGAAGTTATATGGTGACGATTGTAATATCTTCAAGAAGGAATTGGGATCTGCCATGCAGAGACATAGGTCATCGACATATGTGCATATAAGTTCATATACACGTTCACCATGCTTGTTCGTTCCAGGCTTGAGGAATATTTCCGGCTTGTTCGTTCCAGGCTTGAGGAATATTTCCGGTTCTGCGCGGGATCTTTCTAAGCCGAGTTCAATGAGACAAGCTGCGAGTAAGTCTCCAAAGCACTTGCCTGAAGACCTGAGACCATATAGGGCTTTGTAAATGATCAACAGGTGATCTTCCAGCGATCCAAATTCGGGACCTGCCTTGATGCAGACTTTCTCGCAGGTAACTGCTTCTAGGTAGGCATTACCTATGTCGGTACCCCATGCTTCCAAGTCGTTGAGTTCAGCTAGGAATAGGCACATACGTAGGCCGCGGAGAGATACGGCACCTGCGTAAACACTGTGGATAGGGGCCTCAGTGAGATTACCGTTAGCAACGAGATGAGCCTTGTGTCTACCGTCGTGCTTGACAGCATATATCATGTGTACCTTGATTTGTTGGAACCCGGGGGGAATGGAGCTTGTCTTGTACACGCCTTTATCAATGAATGTATTATATTCATTGAGTTGTGCCATTTCCAGAGTGGTGGCATCTTCCCATTTGGTGTTTCCGTTGGCTTGATCAAATAGGAGGGCTTCTTCGTGGTTACGAGGTACTTTGAATCCATATTGGTACTGCAGAGTGGTACGGAAAGAACGTAGTTTGGCTTGGTGCACGAGTCGATCAAGTTTCTTGGTTCGTCGCGCTAGGTTGGTGACTCGCTTGAGGCGTTTCCAACCCGGGAGGTCAAGCAAGTTGTTGTCTTTTCCATATTTTGCAACGGTGACCGGGTCATCAGCCGCAATGTTGGCTAGAGGTTCATATGTGCGTTCCATATTTTCCCATTCAATCCAAAGGTTATACTTGGAACCTTTGTATTGAGGATGCTTGTTATCCAGTGGACCTTGGTGTCCTAGGATGCAGCGAAATGACCAAAGTTTGCCGTCTTCTTGTGTTGAATCACGATGGATGTAATTCATGACATCATTGTATGCAATGATATCATTGAGTTCGTCATCGGAGTGTTTGCACTTGAACTTGATGAAGTCGTTGTTGCGTTCAAGACTGTCTTCAACATCGGCAATGGTAAGACGCTTCCGGGTGCCATCTGGGTTGGTTACAAGGAAGGATCGTCCTTGTAGATTGGCAATCGGGACCGTAGGAATGGTAATGGGTTTACCATCAGCGTCAAATTGTGCGTTACCTTCTTCGTTGGTAACAACTACCTGTGATGGGTCTACTGAAGGAGTAGCGGGGTTGGTGTGTGGAGTTGTGACGTCACTAACATCAAAGTATGCTAATTCCGGTGGATCAAAATCATCTTCAGTAAGGAGAACGCCATCGGAGGTCTTGCTGAAGATGTGTGTTGTAGGAGGACCATCAAGACTCTCCCCATAGTTGTTAGGGAGTGGAGAAGGTGACCAGCTTGGGCTGTCATTGACCTTCTTATATAGAAAGCTCGGTAACGAGGGGTGGGCAGGTGGTTTGAGAATTGGTTGAGTGCCAGATGTGTGGGATGTAGTATCTGGTTGTTCGTTGGGTACAGATGGGATGGTGTCATCGGCAGTGTCAGAATCAGCGGGTGAAACGCTAGGGGGAATTGAGTTGCCTGGTTTCGTAGACTCGTCAATGGGTTTACTCTGATTGGTATGCTCCCCGTGTTTGAATGCTGGAGCTTCTCCAGTGGCGTATAAACGGGGCAAGGAATCCTTGGCGTTACGCCATTTGATGAAACCATCATCAGTGAATAGGCCTGCGCGTTTGTTACGGGACTCAGGTGTAAGAGCCGAGCGGACACCGGAACGGTCAAGTAACTTGTTGGTAACGGGATCCCAGATTCGGAAGCAGAGTCCATTGCCAACATGTTTGGCGATGCCGACGAAGTGACCTAGGCGTTCGGTAGACTGGGTACCGAAAGGGGAGTCGTTGGTTTTGAAATACACAGGTTCAAACCAGAAGAAACTGGTGTATGCGCTGATGTCGCCAAGTGTACCGGTGGCAATGAAGACCGGTTGTTTATCTGACAGCGTAGGATCAGAAACAACATTGAGGAGACCCGCGACGTATGTCATGCACAGTAGCCATAGATGTGGTGGTGTGCCTGTACGATCCATGACGCAATTGACAATGCGCTTGAACGTTTGGTATCAGCGTTCGAATTGATTCTGGTGTTGGTGATAAGGTTCACTTTGCCAGAGTCCAATCCATAACATTTTGAGGTAATCGACGACCTTCTTACTGGATTGATAGTTACCGTGGTCGCAAAGAAGGCGAATGGGCCTGCCCCATTTTTGAACAAAGTTCTGGAAGCAAGATAGGAAGTCGCCGGTGGTACGCATTTCTTCAACATGTATAATATGTGACTTGCGGCCGAAGAAGATCTGAGCAATCTTGGAGCCACCATCAATTGCTGGGACATCTGAATAGACAGCATCGGACATAACATCGTCATTGAAGGGTCGAACGTTCATGGCCAGTTGAGGGGAATGAAAGCGTTTGAAAATGTTTCCATCAGGGCTAACCGCTAATGAACCATATTGGGTTGAGTTTTCAAACGTGGCCTTGATGCGATCGGTGGAAACCCAACAAAAGAAAGGTTTCAGGGATAAGTAGTCATGTTCGTTGGGGTATCTCTCGCGGGGCGTAGCCGCAATACGTGTAGTATCACTGGCAGTACAATCCTGTCGGAAACGCAGTGGCTGTCCCAGAGGCTGCAGGTAACGTGCAGCATGCGAGACGTTCTTGATGAATGTAGTTGGTGGAAGTAAGCCAAAAAGAGCGATCGTTGGTCCTATGATCATCAATAGGAAGGAAGGGAGATCGAGTAGAATGGCTGGAATACGAACTGAGGGACGTGACCGTGGAGGAGTCGGGGGATACAGAGATATCCAATCCTTCAAGACAACATGGGTTTCCATATTCGTCGTAATCGGCATAAGGGAGTTGCTGTGGCTGAGGAGGATATTTCTGGAGAAATTGTTCATCTTTCGCACTGATCGTGGTATCGAGAACAGATGGGTCCCAATGCTTATCGGATGTCATGATAACATGTGGGAGCGTGTCAAACTCAATAGTCGTGTACTTTTGCATCGCAAGGTATGGTAAACCGTGTCGTATGCTAAGAGGCAGTGCATATCCATCGGAGGTGGTGATGACCTGTCCACCGCCCGCTTTGATGGATGTGTCGTCGACAGTGGAAAAATATGCTTCCATCTGACCGGAGGACAATATAGAAGGGTGTCGTCCCGTATAGGCACATTCATTGAAAATGAGGATGACGGGACCTCTGTTCGATATGGAATATGCTCCGCATGTAGCAATGGGGATATTCTGTACCTGATGATTGTTAATGCCGGTGACATTGACATATCGTGGTGGGATATCCTTGGAGATGAGACACGCATCATTGCCGATGATGCAACCATTTGCGCCGCGATCGACCATGGCAAAACCAGGGCTAGTAACCGTAGTTTTGTGTATGCGGTACGTGTACAACGTTACTGGACTACCGTTAGGAAAGGTGAGATCTTCTTCAGGAGTATACCACTGGTGAAAATTGGCAGAATATGATGATGTTCCTACAGGTATTTGGGTGTCACCGTCCTTTTTGTACTGAATGTCAGGGTTGTTTGAAAGGAATCGAGCGGGATGCGCGGGTGACACGGAAGACTTGAGAGGTCGCTGGTCCTTGGACGAAGAGGTCGTTGATTTGTATACACCTAAGGATGCATGGAAAACACCTCTACGATCATTTTCTACAGCAGGATGTAGGTCTGCTGCGGAATTGGCATGCTCATCTTTGGTCGAAGTATCGTCTTCTCGAAATGATACCGAATGTCCATGTTGATATGCCTTCTGGGTAATGGGTTTGACACTGTTGGGGTCAGGTTGGTCCGTGTTAAGTAAGTCGTGTCGCAATGAGGCGACCACAAGTTTCTTGCCTTCCGGAGATAAACTAAGCCAACTCTTCATGTCCTGACGTGACAAGGCCTTCCATATGTTTGTAGGCAACCTTGTGGTAGGGTCAGGGGTACGTCCAGCCTTAAATACAGCATAATCTTGATAGTCTCCTTCAAATTCGATAGGGAGAGCATAATCATCATGGTTTTGGCTTTGTTCAGAGGAGAAATCATGAACGTGTGCACGCACAGTCGACCGAGGAGCAGACATCGCGGACTGGGAATCAAGTCGAGTTGCTTCGAGTAAAAGCGTGATTTTAAGATCGTGGATAGCAGCGGCTTCGGCGACCGCATCCGTCACGGTGCTATTCGTCCCACCTGGATCCTTGACTTTGGCAAACTGTTCGCTTAGCTGAAAGCTGGAATAGCATGCCTGACATAATGCTGATTTAACAGTATGGTACTCAAGGGGCTTGTTGGGAGGACGGAGCTTATTGAGGTGATTTAATTCATCAAACCAATGTGTAATGAATTTCACTTTGGATTCCTTCCAACTGTTGAGATTCAACTTGAGCAACGCTTGTAGCTGAGCCGAGTTGTCATATACCTTGGCTTTTGATTTGCTGTGAAGGTTTACGAAATCGAAGTAGGCCTTGCGTCCATCACGAGTGGTAGAATGACTGTGTACACATGATGCAGAAAGGTCACTTTTGAAGACTTCCAACATTAGTACCCAGAAGAAGGCACACTGTTTGACGAAGAGATCACGGGTATAACCCAGAAGCGTAGCTGGAGGCCAAGTTTCATCAAGGAATATCTCTGTGTCGATGTCGTATGCCTCGAGTTTAGCTTTGAAACCAACGAGCCAGTGTTCGAATCTCGAGTCATTCGTGAGGGGCGTAAAGGACTTTTCATCGCGTGCTTTTCGGCACCATGATTCGTACTTTACCTGCTGAGGTGACTTTTTGTTACTTCCCACCGGAGGAGGCGGTGGGTTCAGAGCAGATTCGTTACGCAAGCGTTGGGCACATTCTTCGCGGAATGACTGGAATTCCCTGTATGTATATGACTTTACATCTTTCCAGTTCCTCTCATCTTCTTCTAGAACGACATCGACTTCTTGTAGATCGATAGCGAAATCCGCAAGTGCTTCTATGCTCCTTTGAATGGATCGAGGGATATGCGTTGGCAGTCCTCCCTCCGTAAAGGTAAGTTTGCGTGCAAAGTCCGGTTCGATAAGTGCGTCGAGGAACGACTTCCACTCGCATATACCGCCTTCCTTGAGAGCTAGACACAACTTGCTAGTAGTCTCACTTGTTACGTTGAGTAGGGATACAAGTATCTTCTTCATATCAGTATCAAAGCTGGGAAAGTGGTTGGTAGTGGTAACTTCGGTGTCATTCTTCTCTTCGCCCCCGAATGCATTGCCGGGAATCATCGGTATGTTCGGCATCTGTGATGGTTCCGAGCCTTCGAATGAATTGCGCGGTGACTGAGAATGGGAACTGCTTCGTGTACGATGTGCGACTGGCATATGCCAGCGTAGGGATTGTATTCAAATTCCGTTCCTGTTCCTTTTTTTTTTGGTGTGCAAGCCGTCTTAGAGCTTGCGACTGTTAATCTATTATTTTCCTTCTGAATCCGATTTGTTGAGAGTCTGATTCAAAGGCTTTTGAAGAACAGCAACGCTGTGTTAGTGTGTTAGTAGACGAACGATTGTACTCTACGCGTGACAATTGTGTTTGGATACTTTCGGCAACGGATAATTGGACTACAGGCGAGACTAGGGAAACGCCAGATCTCTTCTTGCTGTGACTTATTCAGATTGCAGCGAGACAGACCTTAGTATGTAGATTACAAGTAGTTGGTAGCAACTAGTGTGAATTTTGGGATATAAATCAGTTGAATGTTAAAAGTATGAGATAAAGTGAAATCTTGCCGAAATGCAAGATATCTCTTTTATTGAGATGAATACGTTGCAACTGCTGTTGCGTAGTGATGAGATTACTCGCTGATTATTTCCGTATATGCATTGGTTGTTGATCGTATATATCTGTATGCATATATATATATTGTGTGAGAATCACACGCCAACGGTTTTCTTCTCTTGTTCCATTAGGAAGACTTCATGATATGTTTATCACTAAGATCAGGAATTGCTCCCGTAGCTCGTGTGATATTTTATGAAATCAGAGTTTGCTCACCGAAGAACAATGGCAATACTGTAAAACAGGGATTGCTCACCGTTGATGCGCGATGGGAATCAATGCACCGTGGGAATCAATATGCCGTGGGAATCGATTACTTAGATTGATACGGGACTCATTGATTTGTACGAATAGGAAATCTACCATCTGGTAGCTTTGGTACTTCTGGTCACGAAAGGAATTTAATATTTCCTTCTGTTTTCACGATCGAAGTTCGATACTTAAGATCGGAAGCAAGGTTCTTTTTGTTTTCATGACCAAAACAAGGTGAATTACCTGGTTCCGGTATAGCCATTTTGATACTTCCAAACATGTGTTTTGATACTCATGATCAAAAGGGAGGTTCGAAGAAGCTTCTTGTAACAGCTGTTTCGATGATCACGATTAGAAGGAAGCTTCTCATGATAGCAGTGATTCTACATTGCTGTACGATTAGCGGTGTACTGTATTCATCACTGCACTTAAAGAGATATCATGCTCTCCAGCAAGATTACTCTCTTATCTCATACTTTTAACATTCAACTGATTTATATCCCAAAATTCACACTAGTTGCTACCAACTATCTGTAATCTACATTACTAAGGTCTGTCTCGCTGTATCTGAATAAGTTCACAGCAAGCAGAGATCTGGCGTTTCCATAGTCTCGCCTGTAGTCCGATTATCCGTTGCCGAAAGTATCCAACCACAATTGTCACGCGTAGAGTACAATCGTTTGTCTACTAACACACTAACGCAGCGTTGCTGTTCTTCAGAAGCCTTTGAATCAGACCCTCAACGGACCGGATTCAGAAGGAAAATAATAGATCCCACTGAACTGATCAGCAATGATCACTAGTAGGCAGAGAATTCAGGCTCGAGATATTTTAATCCGAAAAAACTGCCTTTGCTGGAAAAAGAATTGGACGGCATTGGACTGTAGAGGAATTGCTGAATAGATATTGTTTGGACTGCAGCCTTACATATACGTCTTGAAATCAATGAATCTGTATCCATTGCGTAGATATATCAACAGGATAAAGATCCAGTTTTTCGTGAGAAAGGAGTAAGATTAAACAACGTATCGGCAACAACAATTCGACCGACAATTTTCCCCTGTAGTTTGAGAGAACAGATCGGAACAAAATATCGGAACAACGGACCGAGGTACGGCAAACAACTATTGTAAGAACAAGCAACGGTACGAATGGGAGAGATAGGCAATGACTAGAATGCCACCTGCATTGCTGATAATGTATTTCCTCCTTTTTCTATTTTGCTATTTTCATAGGACCGTATTGGAAACAAAGGATCAGAAGGCAACACTGGGTCGAAGGCAGCAAAAACAACAACGTAAGATAGAGGGACAATGATGCCTACATCCTGCATTGCTGATGATGTCTTCCTTACTTGTGTTTCCCTCCTTCTTATTTTCATAGGTACGGATCAGTAGAACGATCAATTGGAGAAAACGTCCGACAAGGTGGACGCAGGATCGTAACAATTTGATTGGACGAATTGAACGCAACAACAAAAGGAGGCCAACGGTGTAGGTTAGTGGCACATAGATTTTACTATTCTTTTGTTATTATTTACTCAATGTAGCACATCAATAGATACCCACCCATTTTGTTCAATTAACATATCATGATAAACTCGAATACAATCGTAGACTATGGCAACGACAGAGAGCAACAACAGCAACCGGAAACCTCGCAACAGCGCCAGCGATAGCAAAAGCAGCAAGCGAGAACGATCCAAGCAGCCGCAACCGGGAACCATCAAACCAACAGCAGCAGCGATACCAACAACAGCGGCAGCAACAGCAGCAAGTGGCAACAACAATAGCAACAGCAGCAATCGGGAAGAATCCAACCGCCCCCAAAAGACAGAATTGCGGGTCCAAACAACTCAATCTGAAACGCTGTTCCAGAAACTTTACCCTGAAACCCCAATACAGACAGAATTACCGTTCCAGAATACTAAATCCGAAACGCCGTTACAGAATCTTGACCCAGAAACGCCACTACACCAGACATTCAAATCAGAATTGCCGTTCCAGACAACTCAATCTGAAACGCCGTTCCAGAATCTTGACCCAGAAACGCCAGCAATACAGCAAACGTACAAGTCAGAATTGCCGTTCCAGACAACTCAATCTGAAACGCCGTTCCAGTAACTTGACCAAGAAACGCCAATACAGCAGACGTTCAAGTCAGAATTGCCGTTCCAGACAACTCAATCTGAAACGGCGTTCCAGAAACTTGACCCAGAAACGCCAATACAGAGATTCTGTGGATTTTCAAGCGGACGGAACCGGGAACGATCTAACCAACAGTGGCAGCGATAGCAACAGGTGGGAATATTCGAAGCGGCCACAAAAGTTAGAATTGCCGTTCCTGACAGCTGAATCTGAAACAGCGTTCCACAAACTTGACCCGGAAACGCACTCCATGGGCAAATCGATTCATCGTCTTCCTCAAACAGCTAATCTGCAAAGAGTCCGGCACTTGTCACACACAAAAGGCACCCGGTGCAATGGGATTGAATACAACAACAAAGCAATTGACACCAAAAGCAATGAAGCAAAAATCAAAGAGGAAACGTGGGAAGACAGAGAGAAAGAGAATGACATCAAAATTTCTCCAAAACGGAGCAACATCGTCATCAACAATCCACCAGACTTACAAACACTTGTCGGAGATAAAACCCAAGAAGCGTCAAAGTATAAAGGAAATTGTACAACATGTCGAGCAAATAGCATTGAAAACAGTTCACAAGAATGGGTTTTGAGGTAAATTCATGGAAACACGATGGGGTTTTAAAACAGTTGGAGAAAGGGAATACACATCGGAAGAGGCGGTGTCTATTGATAGTTTCAAGACATTGGATAGTACCGACGATAAGTTTCTTTTAGCAGTCACCAAATCAGAACCATCATTGAGAATCTTTGCAAAAGCTTCCACAAAATTTGCAAAACAACGCTTGGGTACTCCCGAAAATATAGAAATTACAAGAACATTTGCTGCGGAAATTGTTCAATCTAAACCCAAAATAGGCCAAGGAACCAAATGTGACAGTGTAAACAGTTGATATAGTATTATTGGGATGAGACCAAATCGATTGAAATCGGGAAATGGTGTGTATGTTTTCAAGAAGAATGTGGAACCGAAAACACAAGACCACCTTGAACAGAAAGCCCTACACATTGTGAAGGAAATGCAGCTTGGTTTACGTGAAATTTCCAAATTTGTCAACCTTGAAACAACTGTGATGAATGAGGTTGTTAGTCGTACAACACTGAATGCTATCGGCCATCACGCTACGGCCTTTTCTATTGGAAAGGATTATCACTCGAAAAGCCATACCGATGCCGATATGTTCTATACAAGGCTAACGGTTATTGCTCCAAAACAAAAACATGTAAGTGATGACGAGGTGATTTATTACTTTGTGTTCCCAACGTATAAAGTGAAAGTTCCATTGAGGTCAGGCGATACTCTATTGTTCAATCCATTAGTATTACATAGCTGCTCGAATCCAAAATGCGAAGGCTGTTATATTATGAGTGCCTATGTATCGACAAAAACTGTGCTAAGAGCTGATCCTCTATAATATATTAAACAATAATTTAAAGTTAGACGTTCCATTCACTTAGTTTGTTTTCCTGCGACATTGTGCAATCATTTTGGAGTAGCTATCAATCGAAACATAGGAGAAATATGTTACTATCGATATGGAGGAGCATTCAATTCTTCACTAATACTGAGTTATTATTGATATTGTACTAGGTAAACAATTAAGTATTGGATGTATCAGAGAGGACCTCACTATCGTCATCATCGTTCGATAACATTGAACTGTCATCACCTGAATTAGTAGCATCATCATTATTGTCGCTGTCCTCTGCAACAATAGTGCATTGGGAGTAGAGTGCCTCTTCATTAGGCAAAGATGACGTTATCTTGTGGAATTCATCCAGCCAAGCCCTTCAATTCGAGACAACTAGATATGAGTTTGATTGCAAGGTACCAATTGCATCAAGTTCTGGGACAACTGCTACATCGGAAAGTATGCTGTCGACATGAAATAAGAACAGGGAATTTTTGTCTACTTCACCTCTCGTCACAAACGACGAAGCTGTTGGTAGTGGAGTGGATTTAAACTTGGTCGCTACTGCATAAATGCCTTCGTCGGCAATTTCGTACTCAGAAACAAATGAGTAAGGCTGCTTCAGATTGTAGAGTTCAAGGAAACACATAATATGGCAGGGTATTTCACATGCGTCGACATCAAACAAGGCCCAATCATACCAGACAGAGTTGAGTTGGCCACCATCGGAACGATATGAAGGGTGGCTCCGAAACAAGTAATTTTGCTGTGTGCATTCGTCAAACCTGTTATGTTCAGTAAATCCTTTCACAAACGTAGAGTCCTCCAAAAGTGGAAGCACATTCTGACATACAAAAGACAACACGATGGGAGAAATATAGGGTTTTGTTTTGTTCGATGACCTAACCCATCTTATAGTACTTGCCCCATCGTCGTTAATGAAAACGTGAAAGTTTGAACCAGAAACTTTGGAAGGGACTCGATTACCAGAAACATCTTCTGCCGTCACTAAATTGAACTTGGAAGTAGCTACTCGTAGCAGCATTTTTTCTTCCTGTCGCTTTGCCGTTTGCATTATCAATGTCAAAGCATTCTGTTGAGTGTTCTTTGACAATGCTTTGATTTCAGTTTTGTGGTGTGGTTCCGAATAAGAAGAATCCCATCCGCATGGAAGTCCCCAAAGTTTAATGTACTCAACAAGGTGAAAGTATAGATGGTTTTTGATCAGTTTCGTACCCATTCACTCTCTGAGGCAGGTCGAATTAATACAATTGATAAGATGGATTATCATCTTGGGGAGATTTTCCAATCCAGAAATGGTTATATTCCCATGCTTCAAGAATTCTTCCATGGAGAGGATCAGTTGAATTACCTCTACTTGTTTCTGAATAAATGTTGCGTCCTTGATGATGTTTATTGCCACATCGGAACAAAGGGTGATCAGAATGGAAATGAGCATTCCCAAATAATCATTACCCTCCTTTTTGGTAATGGAGAGAAGCTGACTGGAAAACTTGGTTCTGGGGAAATCTCTGTCCGATTGCCTTGACAAAAGACCACCGTATAACTGCGCAAGTGAACCAATAGTAGCTGATGTGCCATTCGTGTTTAAATCAGGGGCATACCAACACTTAGGACTACCTTTTAACAAAGAATCAAGTGATTCTACTGCCCGACGTGCTACACCCAGTTGATGCATATGCAAACACTCACCGGGAGTAGCAAAGTGAATGTTGTTGACGTTACTACCAAAATTGAGGCTGTGAAAAGCATTTTTATGGGATGGTGCGAAATGCTTTTGAAGTACTCCAGGTGTTCCCGTGCAGAATTGTTTGGGGGGGATTCAAAATCTTCTGGAACCCAGAGCCGAGTCAGTTCCTCCACTTGGGCTTTTGGTTTATGGATGACACGTGTAGGACATGTACAATGTTGGCACAATTTCTTCACCTTTTCCGTGTAGGATCCATACTTTCCACATAGTTTGTCGTGTAGTTCTGTATCACCAACAACATAGGCAATCGCAAATTTCATTTTCACTTTGAACACTTTTCCTGCATACGGAAGATAATTCCACTCCAACCCGCCCTGCATTTCACATACTTCCTTGAAAGATTGCAAAGCCGATGAAAGCGCAGTGTGTAGATTTTGAATATTATCTTTCGCCGTGGTTTTTTTCGTGTGTCTTATGCTCTCAATTTCAGTGTCGGGATGAAAATAAATTGTGGTCCAAGCGTCAGGTCGTTTTCTTGCTTCAGTATTGAAAATACCAAGAGTCATGTTGAGAGGAGTGAGTGACAGACGGCCATGTGCATCCAAGCTGATTCCATCCATGTAGAAAATGATCGGAACAAGGATTTCATCATTTTCATTGCAGATCTGCTTCCACGATTCCGTCCACCAAGACCCGTGGTGTAGTTCTATTATGTATGTTTCATTGGTGAGTGGTGGGTTGTTTTTGGGTGAAAGAGGAGTCTTGACATTCGGAAAAGACAAATTGGTTTCTTGCATCAATTCCTTATTGGTCAGAAGGGAATGAAGTGCGTCTGGGAAGGATCGAACAAATATTTGGGTGGGTAAATTGCAAGGTAACCAGTTAATTATGTGTGGCTCGGACTTGGTCTCTGAAATACCCAAATTGGACTTGATTTCACTAAATATGGCTTCTCGATGGCGGGGGTAGGTAGAGCTAAAGTCAACACCATGAATAGTTTGACATTCGTTTGCCCATTGAAAAATAGATTTGAATGTGTTTAGAGGTAACTTGTGTTTCGTCATTAGATTCATGAGCTTTATTTCAGCAATGAGCCTATTGGTAGGTGAAAAAGAAAGATGAGATCGAATCAATTGCTCTTTTTCATTGATGTTTGGTTGGGATGCGGTGGGTTCCGAAGCATCCATACCATTATCGTTCTGAATAGGAAGGCAAATTTCTTCCTGAATAACCATGTCATCATTGTTGCTGTTGTCTTCTGAAGGAAACAACTGTGATTGCATTACATTTCTATCCATTGGTGGAACAAATAAGTTGTGTACTACCTGACTGTTTAGAACAGAGTTGAACGTTTCGTTTGAGGATGCCTTGTTAGTGTGAGCGGCAGCAACAGAAGCGGAAGGAACAATTGGACCATTCTCCGTCAATGTCAGGCCATATTGTGAAGGTGAATGACAACTGTACTAGTGGTTTCTTCTTTGGCAGATGATGAAAATTCCATTAGGTTATGGTTTAAATAGAAATCACGGAAAAAAGCTATTGAATCAAGGTGACGTGAAAGGCCTCGTGATACATATCGGTATGATTTGTGTGTAGACGAATCTTGTCTGCTTCCGATGAATGTCTTTGATTTGCCCTTACAGGACATGCAGCTACGACATATAAATGATTTGGGAATTTTGGTATAACAACCACTCTTGAAGTGATGGCGACTTTTACTAGGTTGTGACATGTTCTTCTAATGGAAGAAGGGAGGGGGAGAAATGGTTTCGATGGGGGTGTTAAATGAACATGACGAGAACAAGCATGATGCTATCGGATCGAGCATGAAAAGGCATGATGGTATGAAAAAAGAAACGTTGTGACATAGAAACAAGGCAGAAACATAGTACTAGTACGAAGTAGCAAACAAACACTTCTGAAAATAATTTTATTTCATATCTTGGGTTAAGGTTAGGAAGTTGTTTGGCACCGAGATTTCAAATTTAAACATGATTTGAACACAAAAGCATGAAACGCCATTCCGGTTACTGAATTCTGAAACGCCGTTCCATGATTGTTGACATGAATTGTACAAAAAATCGTTTCACCACTCAAACAGAAATCGATACTATCATACCTACATTACTACTACTACTAGTACTATCATAATACACCCGGACACATATCTACGAAAAAAGTATTTTTGGAAACAAAATAAAAGAAAGAATGGTGGTGAAATCATGTAGGAGGAAGGTAGTGCTGTAGAGTTCTACGAAAATTCGTTAAAACGAGCATGATGCTATCGGAGCGAGCATTAAAAGGCACGATGGTATGAAAGAAGACACGACATGACATACCGTAGAAAACAACGCGGAAACATAGCAAACTAACACTTCTGAAACTAATTTTATTTCATATCTTGGGTTAAGGTTAGAAAGTGTGGTAGTGAAAAATAGATTTTTTAAATCAATTTAGTCAAAATGGAGAGATCAATGGACATTTTGAGTCTTCGGGGAGAATTTTGGTCACAACCTGAGGGGGGTCGAAAATCTTTACCACAAAAATTGTGAATTTCAAAAAAATACCCTTGCGCATAACAAACGCAGGGTCGATTTTCTGAAAATAGGGCTTGCGAGGGGTCGCATGGGGTCGCGTGACAGTTATCGGACGAAGCACTCGTGTTTGCCTTAAGCTACCTTCTATCTCCGGCCGTTCAGCGCCTCCACTGTCGGTTAGTAACTCCAGAGGAAATTTTGTGCTTAGCTCCCTATGCGGCACATTCTCGGCCTCCCCACGTCTCATTCTTCCTTTCTTTCTCTTAACCTCCCGACTTTTAGAGTAACAACACACACAATGATGAAAATGTTTTGTTTTGTCTCTCCAATTGCCACACAAGAGATTGTTTTTTGGTTCAAATCCAGGGCACAAAATGACTTATTAGGGTAATGACTTCCAAAATATTAAGTCAAGGCCATGAATTAATTTTTTCATGACTCATCTGATACATATTGGAAGCAACAATGCCCCATACAATACAGAAAATGTTTTGGTTTATCTCTCCAAATGTCACACAAGAGAATATTTTTGGTACAAATTCAGGGCACAAAATGACTTGTTGGGTAATGACACCCAAAGTATCAGGTCAAGACCATGAATCATTTTTGCATGACTCATCTGATGCATATTGGGAACTACATTGCCACACACAATACAGAAAATGTTGTGGTTTGTCTCTCCAAATAGCACACAAGATAATGTTTTTGGTGCAAATCAAGGGCACAAAGTGACTAATTTGGTAATGACTACCAAAATATCATATAAAGACCATGTCTGGTCACATTTCATCTTGTCCATAATAGGAAGAACATTCATTTCGTATAATCCAATCACCAAAAACATACTTTAATGAGTGTCAAATGAAAATAATTCATAAGTTGTTTAATCAAAATGGATGTGCTGTTTCTGGATTATTCTCAGACAAAAAAGTGTGCCGGCATTACTAGTTGTAGATGATACGGCATGCAAAAAGGTGCAGAGTTGGGTACTGTACAAAAAGTGTACGTAGGTGGACACCATGCCGGCCCATGAGAGTTTCGAACCACTGACTCACTACCACATTACACGGATGAGTTGGGGATTTAAGTACAAACCTTTGTGTAATCATAATTTCTTCTTTGAAAATATTATGGCCTGAGAGGGGTGGCTTGCACTCATACATGCTTTACTTATGTAGAAAATAAAGGTCAAGCACAAGCCAGACACACAGAAGAAGTCCACTCAGGGTGCACAGCGCACACAAAACACATGAAAAACTGTTCACACACACAAAACTGTACACACGGAAAACTGCACATACCCATAAAACTGTACACACAAAACCACACAAAAAGAAACACATCCTTCTTGGTTAGCATCGTATTTAAAAAATGAAAAGCATGGAAACAACGGAATGGCAAAGAAAGATAACAATGAGAAACACTAGTGAGTGACAATGACAGCAATTTGTTGGAGATTATATTTGCTTCTGATCTTTCTTTCTCTTATTTTTATTTTTCAGGAACAACAAACCAACAAAAGGACATAAGAAGGACAAAGGGATGAAACAAAACAATGAAATGAAACAACAAGTGAGCAACAATGACAGCAGTTTGTTGGAGATTTTATTTGCTTCTGATATTTCTTTCTTTATTTTGTTTTTCAGGAACAACAAACCAACAAAAGGACATAAGAAGGAGGAAGGGATGAAACAAAAGAACAAAATGGAATAGCTAGACTCATCATCATTCCTAAGTGATACTGATATCCAAAAGTATCAAAGCATGATTGGCTCACTGGTGTACTACTTAAATGCAAATGTTGCATTTTCTCATGGGAGAAGAAGAGGAGTAACATTTTTTGACAACAACTCCACCTCGCCCCTTCAAGCGCCAGTCTTTCTTGTGGGTTTCAGGAGTGTTATTGGCCAATGCCATACAATCATAAAAGTAGATTCAAACCCTCAAGAGCATGATAGTACGTATGGTGTGTACCTACCGTGCATCTCGTATGGTATCCAAAAACTGAAGACCTCTAAAACCTTACCGTACAGTACTCGTACGTATAAGTACCGGTAGTGTTGCTCGATTGAGATCTTGCAAGATTTTCTGAAAGTTCTTCAGCTGTCACAGTTCGTCTACCGGTATCTATGTACCAAACACCAGGAAAGCTGAGTCGAAAGAGACGCGCCGAATCACAAAACAATCTAGCAATACGTAACAAACAGTTCGCACAAAGCAACATATTATATCAAACAATGAATGCATCAAACCCGTCAGGTGTAGTTGTTGCACACCCGATCCGACTCAAACCTGGGGAAGATCTGGTCTCGTCAATGGAGAAAGCCGCCATATCCGCAATGAGAACATCTGGGACAACATCCGCATTTGTCCTTACGGCGGTTGGAAGTCTCGAAAGTGTGGCACTGAGAATGGCAAATTCGTAGCAACAGTGATGGTATTTTTGTCAACCAGGTTAAAGAGTGGAAAGAACGGCTCGAGATAGTGAGCTTAGTAGGCACGTTTTCGCGCGAAGGAAAGCATTTGCACATGTCAGTATCTGATGGACGAGGAAATGTCTTCGGCGGACATCTGATGTCAGGTAGAATTTTCACAACTCTAGAGCTCGTTATAGGAGTTATAATTGGCGTTGATTTTTCTCGAGTCCAAGATGCTGCCACTGGATACAATGAACTGGTTGTAAATCCGATCGAAGAATAATTAGCATATTTAAATAGTTTGTACGCTTTCGTTTTACACGCACTTATTTGGTATGTTGATTGTTAACGAAATGTATATTGGGTATGATGATAAAGGTCAAGGAACCATTTTTGTGTCTCTTCCGCGTATCTCAATGAAAGTCAGTCGTCTTTAGAACGTGACTTGTGAAACGGCATGATCAATGACTCGGATCGAGGATTTTTCGTGACCTCTCTCATGAGCTTCCATGATAACCGGTGGCAGAATATTTCCAACTAGCCTCGTAATAATCGTATGTTGGCACGTAGTAATGTACGGGCAACGCAACGAAGACTAGGTCTGGATTGAGATCTCTGTGTTCAGTGAAAGCGGCTGTAAATGCACTGCTGATATTTCGTCAACATTTCCGAAGTTTCCACCTACTCGCCAGATGCCTTTGAGTTATCCCCATTCAGAGAAGTTCCGAATCCACCCCAGGTATTTCCGGTCGACAGAGAAAGCAACGATGCAGGAATTCCTTCATTTTTGCTTGTTTGCCCAGTTCCGAAAGCAAGTCCAGAATGCACACCCCAGTCGTTGTTGCCCTCAGAGTTGCTTGCACCCCACGTTGCACCCGACTCGAATGCAAATATATGGGAATTCCTCGCCGTTCCGTTTAGCGCTGGTTCGAGGGAGAGGGTTGTCAAGTCAACAGCAACTAGGCCGTCAGAGGGATCGATCGATGGAGACTGCATCACAGAGTCCATATTCAATGCCGGATCAAAACCAAGGCCGAGCTAGAGAAAAAATCAAGACAAGTTAGCAAGCAGTCTAAAGGAACAATTGATACGGAATGATTGAGATGGCCAACTTACAGGTGCTACTTCGTCTTCGTTAATGACAAAAATGTCCTCCTCATCTTCATCTTCAAAACTTCCCGTGGACGAAAGTGCCATATTCCCACGCTCGGATAATGAAAAAGCTGTGTGGCTGGGGGCCCACTCCATTGCCGTGGCCTGAAGCGTTGGTGAATCTTCATCGCCCGTGATCAATTCGATCTTTTCATTAGGTTTGATCCATTCATGTTTTGGTTCTTTTGCCTCCGAAATGTGGAACCCAGTTGCAAGAACTAATTCGTCCGGATCAATTGCGTCGTAGGGTAGCATGGCATCTTGCTTCATTTGTTTCTCAAACATATAGTTTGAGTATGCTTCGGCGTTTTTGACTCTTCCACCAGGCACCGAGTGCACACCATATCCAAGGTCTCCCTCGCAACCATCCGAGCAGACAAAACCTCCTTTTTTGTCTCGGAAGTAAAGTACACCACACGTTCGAGGAAGCTTTCGTGGATCGCTGATGTTCAACTTCTTGGGTTTGGATGTAAGGTCCTTCTTTGACTGGGAAGACTCCCCAGCCCCTCCCTTCCCACGCTGATTGGTAGAACTACTTTCCTTGTTGCCTTTCAATTTCCTCCTTCCTTTTGAATCTACATTACAAGTTTCAGCAGTAAGGTCCTTCTTCGAGTGCTTGTCTCGAGAGTTTTTATTTTTCTTTCCTGCTTTCCGAGTTCTACCGTTTGTGACAACCTCGTCTCGAGAAGTAACCTCAACCATCGAACCACTCTTAGGATCGAATAGCATTCTTGGTGCTGCGCTTGCGCTACGATCACCACGATCTCTATCTTCGTAGCTAGCGAGTTGAATCACGGGCTGTCTATCAAACGATTCGGGGTCAGCGGAATAAGTAGAAGTACCCTGCTGAGGTTGGACTCCATTTTTCTTTGACGACGAAGCCGTTGATGAAACGTTTTTTGTGATTGGCTCGGGATTCTTCGAATTTCGATCTTGTTTTGTGATTGGCGATCCAGCAACCAAAGAACTGTAGCTCTTACTAGGTGTGTTTGGATCGTACAGCGTTCTTTGTGGTCGTGCTGGAGTCGTCGACACGGGTGTATGTCCTCCTTCTTTCTGTTTGAGTTTTTCCAGAACAATTCTCGGACGAACTTTATTTTCAAGATCCAGATTGTCCCCATCAACACTTCTCGACACTTTGGTGCTCTTCGTGGCCAACTCCTCTCTTTTTTTCATAGCCATCTTCTTCTCCAGTTCTCGCAGTCTCTGAGCCGCGCGTTCTTTTTGTTCCATCATTCGGTTTTCTTCTTCGTCACGTCTCTTTTCAGCCCGCTGTCGAGCAAGTTTTTTCATGAAAGCAACCTGATCGTCGTTTCCTTCGCTTTCCCTCGTACTTTCATTCAAAGTATTCCCGTCACTGGTTTGAATATTCCGACCTCCATATTCGTCCCAGTTTGAAGTACGGAATTCTCCATTAGGGCCATCGCCACTCCTCCGTTCTGCTTCGTTTTCCTGATGTTGTTGTTGTTGTTGTTTTTTATTCGTTTCGGTAGGTTTGTTTGCAGTTAAATTTTCCTCGATGTTCTTCTGCCGCTCGCGCAAGTTTGTATTTTCACCCCCTCCAGATAGAGCACTGGCACGTTCGCCGTGCTGCTGCACTTGCGTCTGTTGCGATTGTTCCTGCTGTTGCTTCTCTGCAACGCCCCAGGCGTCTGGCTGTTGGTGACTTTCTAGCCTAGAAGCTCCGACAACTACTCCCAAAAGAGCGTCGTGTGTCGACGAACTAAACTCTGTGTGTAGGCCCAAACTCGGGATTGGTTTCGCTGAGTTTTGTGCAGATTTGCTCGATAGAATTCCTCCCGAGCCAGTGCCAGCAGTGTTTCCCGATGAAGGACGTTTAGTCGAGAGGAGCAAGAATCCATTTTTTGATGAAGAATTCAACTTGTTATTCCCTTGCGCCACGGGAACAACTGGTGGAGCCGTGAGCTTGTTGAGATTTTTGCCAAACTTTTTCTTTGTGGTGGTATCGAAAGTTGTTGTTGTTGTCGTCGTCGTAGCTATTGGTGCTGACGGAGAAGATTGGTTCGTTGATATTTGGGTAGACGAGCTCATCAGGTGACCAGTTATTTCTCAAAGTATGAGAAGAGTAAATATCCGGGGGTTACACGTCGCTACCGTGACAACGATTGGGAATTTCGTGAAATAAATTGAGCAAGTCCAAGAAGGAAAAAAGCCGCTCGTAGAAAATGTACCAGCTTGTACGCAGGATCCCCAGGCAGCAACGCACTCCTTCTCGATCGAATGAACTAGTTGACGTTGACCAAAGTGGTAGAGTGGCCCAATACCCAGAAAATGATTCAATCCCACCTCCCTACTTGTATTGGGCCTCTTTGTTTTGTCGCAATGGCTACTTGGTGATTTTCAAACCCTTGTTTGTAATCATTGCTTTCAGATCACTGTCGCCACGGCCCAGGACTCCAGTAATTTTTTTCAACACGGTTCGTATTCATCGAAAATCACTTCAGCGTGCATAACACATAAAAAGTCTTAGCAACATAACAATAGCTTGGCCCAAAATTTATACACGCATAATTACTATCTCCAAAGTAAAAAAACAATATTGCTCAATATATCCGCATCAGATTTGGCCATAATATCTCCGCGCGCGTCTTCCACTTTGGTTTTTTATCTGTTCCATACTGCACCCGGTAAGACTTACTCGTACGAGTACGAGTACGAGTACCCGATTTATGCTCTGTACTACCGGTAGTAGGACTACGCTACTAGAATATGATATTATGGCAAATAGGTACTAATACATACCAGTAGATATGATATCCTTCGAGTTGCGTGGCGTTGTAATCTTGCCGAGGTCCAAAAAGTAATCTTCTGTATCCTGTAGAAATCAGTAGTAGAAAACAATTAATTGTTTCCTAGTACGTACGAGTACTGACTTCTACACGATACAGAAGATTAGCTACTACCTCAAGGTACGAGTTTAGGTGCGAATGACGAAGAGACAAAGTAGGCCTCTGTAGAATTTGTACTGTAAGCAAAACCTTGAATTAACACTCATGATTTAAATTTGTCTCATGACTCATTTCGAACCGATTTGTTCGAAATTTCCGAGCATCGAAATTTCCGAGACGCACCTCTATTGCAAAACTTGAAATTCGTCGTCACTTCTTTCCTTCCTAATCCATCTAATTGCAACTACTTTAACAGCACTGAATAACAAACAAATAACAGATACTAAATTAACTAATTCAATTGCAACACACTGGGGGGTGCAGAGGGACGCGATTCAAGCAACGGCGGCGGCGCCGAAGGGCGAAACAATGGTGCGGTGTCGTCGAAGGGCAAAACGACGACGACGACGGCGCCGCCCTTTACACTGCTCTGAGCTCCAAATCGCGCGTTGGTTCCTGTTCCACCCTTGTTGCTTGCATCCGTTTAATGTATTCAATCTTCCCATCATCCAGGGCTGCTATCTCCAGCATCTCTGGCGTCACCTCCTTAATTGTTTGAACACACTTTTCTAATTTCTCTGCCATAGCCTTCCCTAATTCTGTTTCTTTCATTTTGATCTCATCTTTCTCCAGCCGCTCCAATTCAGCGCCATCGCGCTCCTCACTCCACTCGACCTCGCCGACCGGCAGATCATCCTTGGCTTTAACTAGAGCAGCAACAACATGTTCTTTTTTCATTCCAGCAGCAACCTTCTTTCCAATCTTCCATTCATACACTACCTTCAATGCTTGCAATCCTAGCCTAGCGAATTCGCCCCCACACTTTGCAACTAAGGCCTCAGCTGCTCCCTTCTTTGTTGCAAAAGCAGCGGCGCGCGCCTTTCTAGTCTTCAGTATGGTGATTTTGTTCAAGCGTTCCTTCAATACCTTCGCTTTCCAAACGTCGTATGAGTTAGTCACGAACCCGCCCGTGATTCGAAATTTCTGTCCTGCTGTCTTTGCCGTAGCAATTTTCAATATTCGTTCCTTCGAACCCGGTTTTGTAGACGCAATCTTGTCTTTCCTGTTGTTTCGCGGTGCTTTTGCAGCAAATGCTTCACCTTTCAAACCATACTCAGTTAGATAGTTTACTGCGCTGCTGTTGCGAAGTTCGAGGTCAAGCAACTTTGCCGTCATTGGATCCGCTGTATGGTCTACAGAACCATCCAGTAAGGTCGTCACCTCACGAGCTACATTGCGATTCTCTAGACATTTGCGTGTAAAAGGGACGATGCCGATGTGGCGCCAGATAGCCTTCGATTTTCCCACAGAAAAAGCCTTGTAGTATGCGCTTGTCAACGTGCAAGTTGGTGTCTCCTGTCCTCCAAATACGAGCCTCGGAATATCGTCTGATCGCATTGTGAGTTTTCTTGCAAGCCGCGAGTTGTTCAATTTTGTCTTGTTCTTGCGAAAAAAAAGTTTTGAATGGTCCGTAGTTCATATCTGTTGGTTGCCAAATATGAGTCGTATTTGGAACTCCGGTGAGTATGTATAGTCCTTCTGCTGCTGTAACAATCTGTAGGTCATCATCTTCGCGTCCCGGACCCGAATCTACCAGCATCACTACTCGCTTTCCAGGAATGGGGGCAAGGTCTGGATACAACGGCATATATGCATCCTTCACTACCTTTGTAAACTCCGTACCATCCATTCCAGCACTGGCGTTACAGTTCACAGTACTCCACCGTTCGGTTGGTTCGTTGAACCCCCATGTTCCGGTTACCGT
Source organism: Pseudo-nitzschia multiseries (assembly GCA_037355745.1). Lineage (NCBI taxonomy): Eukaryota > Bacillariophyta > Bacillariophyceae > Bacillariales > Bacillariaceae > Pseudo-nitzschia > Pseudo-nitzschia multiseries. Next base: position 18,171,094 of record CM074782.1, on the reverse strand, counting down.
ATTGTGCTCGAGCTCTTCCAAAAACGAATCCTGAATCCTCTTGTTTCCATCATCTTTAGCCATACTTTTCAACTGAAAATGCGGGGGGATGGGATCGCCCAAAGCGCAACTCCCACAGATAAGAGTTATGCGGTGACTACTCTTGTTAGCCCGGTTTGCACCAACAGGTAGATGTTTGCTGCTTGGTCCATAGTGTGTCACGGGTCGACCGCCGGACTTACTCGTGGTCGTATCGAGTGACAGGCCCGTTTCATCCACGTTGATTATCCTTCGAAGTTGTTCAGGTGGGAAATAGAGCTCTCCTTCGTGTCCTGCAGCCGTCTCCTCTGCCGTTGGCAACCGTGCAAAGCCCATTTCGAGAAAAAAGTTTTTAGAGTTGTAAACCATTGGTTAATATTTTTACGCGTTGCATACGTTGCCCGGCGTTCCTCCATCTGC
>CM074782.1:18069189-18170156 GCA_037355745.1 Pseudo-nitzschia multiseries | reverse complement strand
TGATTCGTTGGTGACGATTTCCGGTGGAGGAGGAGCGTTTCCGTGATTCGCTGGTGCCGAGCGCTGCTGTGGAGGAGTTGCGTTTCCGTGATTCGTTGGAGGAGCGTTTCCGTGATTCGTTGGAGGAGCGTTTCCGTGATTCGTTGGTTTGCCGATTTCCGGTGGAGGAGGAGCGTTTCCGTGATTCGCTGGTGCCGAGCGCTGGTGGAGGAGTTGCGTTTCCGTGATTCGTTGGAGGAGCGTTTCTGTGATTCGTTGCCGAGCGCCGGGGGAGGCGGAGCGTTTCCGTGATTTGTTGAAGGAGCGTTTCCGTTATTCGTTGGAGGAGCGTTTTCCGTGAGGAGGTGGAGCGATTCGATGCCTTCGTTGCCGTTCCTATTGGTGGAGCGCCGGTGGAGGAGGAGGAGGAGCAAATAGATACCGACGATTCGTTGCCAATCCTATTCAAATACATGATAATTGAACAAATGGGTGAGTATCTAATGAGGTAGTACATAGAGTAAATAATAACAACAGAATAATATAATAAATGTACATGACGATCGACCAGGAAAATTCGCCGCACCTACAGGGAAGAAACCAGGAAAGATCCGTTCTTCCAATCTTTTGCTTCCAATCTGCTGATTCCGATTCGTTGGTTCCAATCCGGTCCTATGGAAAGAAGATGAAAAAACAGAATGGAGGAAATACATTATCAGTAATGCCCGAGGCAGTATAATCATTGTCTATCTCTCTCATTCTTACCTTTGCTTGTTCTGACGTTCCGACAATCGTCCTGATGAAATTAGTCAATCGTTGTTCCGACAATCGTTGTTCCCCGCACCTCAATCTTCCGATGATTGTTCTTTGTTACGATTTGGTCCTATGAAAATGAGAGAAAAACAGAAGGGAGAAAAAACAATCAGTTTGAGCAATGCCGGAGGCAGTATAATCATTGTCTATCTCTCTCATCCGTACCGTTTATTGTTTCAATCCGTTGTTCCGATCCGCTCCTATGGAAATAAGACAAAAAACAAAAGGAGGAAATACATTGAGTATCAACAATGCAGAGGCAGTATAATCATTCTCTATCTCTCTCATTCGTACCGTTGCTTGTTCCGTTGTTCCGACAATCTTTCCGACAATCGTTGTTCCGGCAATCGTTGTTGTTCCGACAATCGTCGCGATGAAATGGTTGTTGTTGCTGCTGCTGTTGATTTGCAGCCTTCTTTTTCCTCTGTCACGAAAAACAGTACCTCGTGCCTGTTGATATAGAAGCAATGGATGCAGATTTATTGCTCTCAAGACGTATATGTTTGGGTGATCAAGTCCAAGAACACTACTATCTATCCAGCAAACCACCTCTTGTCCAATGCGAGCTAATTCTTTTTCCAGTACAAGGCTGTTATTTCAGACTAAAATATAAGAGCACGGATAACCTGCCGAATACTGATAATTAAGTATAAGGTGGAATCCCACGTTCACCGACGGAGTGCCAAATAGCAACTCTACTCAAATAAGTTGGATGTCAGAAGGCTGATTATAAAGTGAATTTTTTTTGTTGCGAGATAGAAAAAGTGATTTTTTTGTCCGGGGGTAGAAAATAAAATTACTGTGTGTTTGTGTGAGAGAGAATTTTTTTTTTTTTTTCGCGTCCGATTTCGTTGAAGTATCTAGTACATTATGTAGAATTGTACATGATTTTGTAGTCGTACCATACGTACCGAAAAAAAAAATCTTCGTACGAATCTTTTTCAAACGTCGTACGTACGAGATTCTTTTTCGAACTGAATTATATTTTGGTTAGGGACTGGAAAGATTTGCACTGTGTTCAAATCTGGTGGGTTTTTGGGTTCATGACTGAATTATATTTTGGTTAGGGACTGGCAAGATTTGCACTGTGTTCAAATCATGTGGGTTTTTGGGTTGATGATTGAATTATATTTTGGTTAGGGACTGGAAAGATTTGCACTGTGTTCAAATCAGGTGGGTTTTTGGTTTGATAACTGAGTTCTATGTGGTCGGGTACTGCCAGGATTTGCACTGTGTTCAAATATGGTGGGTTTTTGGGTTGATGACTGAATTATATTTTGGTTAGGGACTGGAAAGATTTGCACTGTGTTCAAATCTGGTGGGTTTTTGGGTTCATGACTGAGTTATATCTTGGTCGGAGACTGGCAGGATTTGCACTATGTTCAAATCTGGTGGGTTTTAGGGTTGATGACTGAGTTTTATTTTGGTTAGGGACTGGAAAGATCTGCACTGTGTTCAAATCTGGTCGGTTTTTGGATTGATGACTGAGTATATTTTAGTCGGGGATTGACAGGATTTGCACTGTGTTCAAATCTGTTATGTTTTAGGGTTGAGGATTGAGTTATATTTTGGTCGGGGATTGGAAAGATTTGCACTGGCTTCAAATCTGTTCAATTTTTGAACTGATGACTGAGTTACTTTTTAGTCAGGGATTGAAATAATTTGCACTGTGCTCAAATCTCGTGGGTTTTTCAGCTGTTGGGAGACACAAAACATAAGAATACTGATCTACAAAGAGGAAAAGACGAAAACAAGCACATAACTTCACAGTACCCGACAGGATCAAACCATCATGAAAAGCAATATACCTCCCATGGATTTGGATGATCAGGAAATCAATGACAATGCCAATACAACTGTGGGTACAGAGAAGACACTAGAAGGAAAAACAGAGTCAAAAACAATTTCTGTCATGCTAGAAGCAGCAATCGATACAGCACCCGACAGGAACAACCCTATCATGAACAGCAATTTATCACCCGCCAACGTAGCAACCGATACAGCACCCGACAGGAAAAATCCCATCATGAACAGCAATTTATCGAACACCAACAATCCTGCTTTGACGACACTAACTCCCGTGGATTTAGAGGGTAAAGAAAGTAATGACAATGCCAATATAACTGTGGGTACGGAGAAGACACTTGAAGGGAAAATGGAGTCAAAAACAATTTCTGTCATGGTAGAAACAGCAATCGATGACAATGGTAATGCCAATGTGAATGTCGGCATTGTTAAGGAAACAAATTTAGAAAATATTGGACAGGAAACGGTGATTTACAAAACGGTTGCAGGGACAGAGACGACAACAATTTCTGGTAATGACGCAACAGCAACAACAACAGAAATAGATGTGACGGCAAATGAGACAACCCCACCGGACGATCACCATATTGTTAAAAGGATGTCAGATAATCATGAGACAAAGAATAAAGGGAAGCCAATCGGTTCAAAGAAAAAAAATGATCCTCTATCAAAATACAACAAACCCAATCTAGTGGAAATTAGAAAACTATCTAAAGAAAAAGCAATCGACATGATGTCTGGATTATGCAGTTATATCTTTCATGATAATGACAAGGAAATACCATATGCGATGCCAACTTCGGTGATGGGTTTCATATGTAAATGTGGGCAAGTTATGGGCCATGCAAAAAAAGCAAGTAAACACTTACAAAACTGCCAATCCATGGAAGACACTGTCCCAAAATGCATACCAGATGAAATGAATTATAGAGCTGAATCTCGATATGCATGGTATCAGAACAAGCTTCAGTTGAAATTGAGTCTTAAACAAAAAACATTTGCTTGTATCTGTGGTGAGATGCATGGAATAACAGCTTTTTCCACTCATGCTAATGCCTGTCAATTTGCTGCAGAGTGCGTCAAGGAATTTGAATTGAGGAATGCTACTCCTCAACCATTGAAATCTATGACAAATGGATCTTTTTCTAATGATGTTTTGCTTGAAATTTCTCAACCCAATCATTCAATATCTTACAAACGCATGAAATGTGAAGAAATGATAGATCACCCATTTGTTACTATGACGTTTGAAAGAGCTGCGTTTTATGTGCCAAAACTTGAAGATCCATTGTTTGCTACACAGTTGCAAATTGTTGATAGCATCCAAGCCAAAATTATGAAACATTGGGATTTTTTCAAGTCAGTTGTTTCTAAGGCAAGGAAAGCAGATCATTCCGCACAACCAATACAAGCATTCAGATATGAAATGCATCTGTCTTTCAGTCCAACGCACCTAGCACTTAAACCGGCATGGAAAAAGTTTTTGTGATAAAACTGGTTTTGAAATGCGTCATATGGTTTCTTTGTTAAAATTTATTGAAGAAACCACTATGAATATGTGTTTACCACGAACAATTCCAAAAGAAGAAATTCAATATTGGAAGGTTGCTACACCAAGCCTAATAATCACTGAAGTACGTGGTGATCAGGCCATGCACTTAGATTTGATGGGACATCGTTTTGAAAAACAATTTGGAATGCTGCTTACAGGAGGGCAGAGTACAACAAAAGTGGTTGAACCAAGTCAAAAAGAAAAGGTTGGTTATAGAACAGCGATTGATCTCATTCAGAAAGGTTTATCATCTGTTCGGGCTTTGAATTGGATAAATATTCCAGATTCATTTTTTCAGAAAATCAAAAATATGGGAGAAACGGAAGAAGCCTTGGATGAATATTTTCAAACAGCATTTGGTGATTTATTCAGGATTATTCATGGTGAACGTCATGTCCAATGCGACAAAAATGAATCGATTACACCCAATCTGCTCGAAAATTTTGAATTCAAAGCAGCCAGACTCGTACGGTGTCCTTTGCTGTCTTTTTCTGAAATTCCAGGAGGAGTAATCCATGCTGGTAGTGGTTCATCCATAAACACGATCCGTATTTTGCTATTTTGGACTGCATATAACAAGACTAAAACAAAACAGTATGATGCTGGTTTACAGGTTACACTTCTGCAGAATATGGTTATGATTGCAGAGTCTGTTTGGAAACATATTGATGATTTGGACAAAGAATATATGATTCATCTACTCTACTATGCATATTACGTTTCAGCAGAAGCTTACAAGCCTACAGCCTCTGGAATGTTTGCAAGTCAAGGCAATTTTTCTGAAGTGCACACACTTGTTTCAAAATTTCACATTATATGTGAATGTGAATCAGATGCAGAGAAGAATCAAAAAATGACTGAATTGCTTTCCACCTATACTAAACGTTTGTTCAAGGTTCAATATCACCGTGAAGCAAAAAAACATAAAAGAAACTATAAGGAAAATTAAGTTATTTTCCCCACGACCCCCTTTTTGGGGGGTCTAATACGTGCAAAAGACAGATTACATTAAAAAATTAAAATTTGTTTGTTAGATGTTAATTTCTCATTCCCTCTATGCTTTGAATTCATTTTGTGCGCGAGACATGCTCGCACATACATCACATGCACATACATGACACGTGCCCCACGCATGGTATAATTGGAAGACACATGTTGAATAGTTTTTAGAGTGCTTTTCACATCATAGTATCTTCAATTCGATCATCTTAATCAATTCCATTACTATGAAGTCCCAGGTTTGTGAAAAAATCTTTATTTTATTATCTATGATTAATCCAATTGACCTATTGCAAATTCCAAGGCAATCTTGTTTCATTGTTTTTAATCTATCACAACAGTGTCAAGTCCCAGGTTCTCAAAATCGTTTGACAGGATAACGTAGAATTAGCAGGCAAACAATTAATTTGGAATTACTTCACACACTACTGTGTGGATTTTGAAGGTATTTTGGTCCGTGCATTACCACTGCAATTTTTGCACACTTTTTTCACGATGAAAAACCCATCCTAATCACGATAAAATAAACACTTCAAATACAGCAGCATCTAATCAATCATTCTTTTCAATATGGCGCCAACGAGAAAGGCTGTAAACTCCATTGATGACTCTAAGAAAAAGACTACCACTGTCACCAGAAAACCTCCATCTCCAGTTAAAAAAGAGAAAATCATTAAACCTAGAAAGTTGAGCAGCCCACGAAAGTATCAGCAGAATGTGGTAGAAGTTTTCAAATTTTGCACGGATGATAGAATGATGGGTGCACAGCTTCTTAATGTTATGGGTGAAGCTGGTTTTGCGTTTCCTGTGTTGAAAGCAATCAGAGAAGGTAATTTGAACAAGTATCCTGAGCTAGGTCCTGATCATTTTGATGTGAGATGCACGGAAACTCTTATTCTGAGGGAATCACATGACACTAACAAAGCTCTAAAAGACACACCCACCAGCAAATATGGACATGTTGCTTTTGTTGCCTTCCCTAATCCTGACAGATACCCTACCATTGAAACAGAGACTATGGAAGAATTCAGAGATTTGATCGTCAAGATTTTTTGTAGTGAAGAACAGAAAGATGCCGAAAAAACATTTCTTCCATTTTCTCCAACTCATATCAAAATCCCAAACAATGCTCCTCCTAATAGTTCCATTGACAAAATATTCAAGGATGATAGTACACATGCAATCTTTGAAACCTATCATTGTCCAGAAGAGGTGAAGACTCCAGAAGAGAAATATTCATACATCCGTGAGAATGATTTGTGGGACATCTTTACACGCAAAAACAATGGTGAATACAGCTACTATGCAACACGCTTTGTTGGCTTTCCTGTAGGACAGAACTATCAGGATTGAAGTATCATCTCCAGATTAACAGAAATCATGTTAATTACAAAGGGTCAATGCCACGTTATCAGAAGATTATCAGATTTTACCAAAAAGAATTATCGCATCAAAAACAATTGACATAATCGCATACCATCCCAAAAGCAATTACATAACAAATACAAAAAAAACATATTATTCATCATCTTTTTCTCAACTGTCATAAATTGAAAAATCTAAATCAGCAAAGCATAACATTTGTGTACAAAAACAAAACATAATAAGTCTATTCCCGTACCAAAATTATAGAGATTTGAAGACAGTGCAAATCCTGTCAATCCCGGACCAAAATATAACTCAGTCATCAATCCAAAAACTCAACAGATTTGAAGACAGTGCAAATCCTGCCCATCCCCGACCAAAATATAAGTCAGTCATCAATAAAAAAACTCACCAGATTTGAAGACAGTGCAAATCTTTCCAATCCACGACCAAAATATAACTCAATCATCAACCCAAAAACTCACTAGATTTGAAGATAGTGCAAATTCTGCCCATCCCCGACCAAAATATAACTCAGTCATCAATCCAAAAATTCACCAGATTTGAAGACAGTGCAAATCCTGCCCATCCCCGATCAAAAGAAATCTCAATCATCAACCAAAAACTCACCAGATTTGAAGACAGTGCAAATCCTGCCCATCCCCGACCAAACTATAACTCAGTCATCAATCCAAAAATTCACCAGATTTGAACACAGTGCAAATCTTTTCAGTCCCTAAACAAAATATAATTCAATCATCAACCGAAAAACCACACCAGATTTGAACACTGTGCAAATCTTGTCAATCCCCGACCAAAATTTAACTAAATCATCAACCCAAAAACACACCAGATTTGAAGACAGTGCAAATCCTGCCCATCCCCGACAAAAATATAACTCAGTCATCAATTCAAAAATTCACCTGATTTGAAGTCAGTGCAAATCCTGCCCATCCACGACCAAAATATAACTCAGTCGTCAATTCAAAAACTCACCAGATTTGAACACAGTGCAAATATTTCCATCCCCGACCAAAATATAATATAACTCAGTCATCAACCTAAAAACTCAACAGATTTGAAGACAGTGCAAATCTTTCCTTGAAGACAGTGCAAATCTTTCCAGTCCCTACCAATCCTCGACCTAACATTAACTCAGTTGACTATCAAAATATTGACCAGATTTGGCCCAAATTTATGTTTCAGGTACGTTAGGCAAGCAAATTGGAAATGTTTTCAACTATTTCAAATCTACATGGCTCTGAGTATCCCGTTTCTTACCTAATATCATTGATCATTTTCACTACAATATTCTGAAACAGGTTGATAATGCTTGTGACAACTCATGCCATTCAAAAATCCTATGAAGAGGCATTTAAAGCAAAAAATAAATTGATTACTTTTTCTCAGGGAAAGTTCAAAGCAAAAGTTTGCTGTATCTGTGACAGATTCATAAGAACAGGTGATGAAAAAAAACTTGACTTTAGTTCTCTAGCACATCCATATGTTAGAGATTATTTTCACAAGAAGAAAATCAAGTGGGACAATATGCCGTTTAAATTTGCTTCTGTGTCAGTTAGGAACCAAGTTCTGAAGCAATACACACAAAAATGTATCAATGGGAGAAGAATAATCCACAATCAACAAATTTTATTCAATGATTTCATTTTGTCACCAAAGACATATGCGATCAAGCCTTCTAGTGATAGAGAAGCTATCTCCCAATTTGGGTGCTGCAGCCAATGCTATAATGGTATTGAGAGCATGAAAAAGAACAATAATAAACAAGCCAAGCTTCCAAAATATGCTATAGCAAATGGACTCTTGCATGGATATCCTCCTAACGAACTATTAGATTTGACAGCAACAGAACTTGCCATTATCTCAGATGTGAGAATCAGCCAACACATATTTCATTTCCATGCTGGACAGCATCAAATGATTAAAGGGTATCACTTTTTGAGAAGAAACAATTTGGAATATACAAGTGGCGTTATCAACTATCTGGAATCAATTGGGAAGAATCAAATCCAAGTGATCCTAACAGGATCATTCACTAACCAACAAAAAATGGCAGTAAAAAAGAAAATGGAGTTCAGAATACAAAAAGTGAAAAAAGCCTTGCATTGGATGAAACAAAATATGGGTTACCTTGAGGATGAAAACATAAATGATACTCATATCATTTTACCTCTTTTTGTTGACAAGACCAATCAAATACCATCTTCGAACTCAAACATTGAACAACAATTTGAAATGCATGTCATCTTTCCTGACGAGAATCTACCCAGCACAACCAATGGAGGATTTGACACAGATAAACATTTCAAGGACCACTGTATAGAAGATCTCATTGACAAGAATGCCACCATGATCTGTAGAACATCCAACAACATACTGAAAGATTATGAAGGAAACAATTTCTTGCGTTCTTTCCCACTTCAATTTCCATATGGCATTGGATCTGTTGATGTGGATGGAGAAGAGAGAATGAGTCATGATTATCTGAAATATTTATTAGAGTTATCATCACCATGCTTTCATAAGGGTGAATTTGTAGCAGTTATGTACAATTTTGTACAAAGAGTCAAAATGGTGAAACATTCCTATTTAAAAACAACAAAAAACCTGAGGTGCAACTTTTCACAGCTTGATTCAGTTCAACTCAAACAAGCATCAATCAATTTTCTAGATGGAAATGTTCTGCCAGAAACAAATGAAGATTTTTTTCTATCTAAAATAAGGGGAGTAACAAGTTCAATGGGAAATACAAATGCAGCTTCTGATCTTGCTAGAAAGAAAATGTTTCAACTGATGGCACATTATGGATTGCCTTGCATTCTATTCACCATCACTCCAAATGATTCAATCAATTTTAGGATTAGAGTGATGTCAAAATCCAAGGATGAAGAAGTTACTTCTGAGGATTTCCCAGATCTTTTTAAGCGAGAACAACCACCCATTGATGATTGTGATCTTTTTCAGTTTGTGACAGAGTGCTCATCGATAAGAACAACATATCCAGGTATTTGTGCTATTGAATTTGAAAATATTTTGGAAATAACCATCAAGTTCATATTGGGATGGGATAACAAGGAAGGTAACATCAAAGATAGGGGTTTATTTGGCGATTTAGAAGCATATAGTGTTGCAGTTGAAGAACAAGGACGTGGCACTCTGCATGCACATTTTGTTTTGTGGATAAATAAATGGAATGATCTGCTACAAGATTTGCATACGGAGGACAAGCAAGATGGGGCAATAGAGACCATGAAACACTATGCACAAAACATACTGACAACAAAATTGTTTCAGAACTTTGATTCTATTCAGTGCAGGAATCCTGAGTGTTTGAGTTTGGTTTCAGAATCTTTTGAGAAATGCACAGAACAGGATTTAAGGAGCTTGAGACTTAAACATGGTCACACATCACTGGGTGACAAAGCAATTTTCAAATGCAGAGCCTGCTCGAAACTTTACACAAGTGAAGATTTGGCGCGTGAAAGTTTAGATTTCCTCAAAAGTATACCAACATCAAATGAAACTGGAGAACAATATTTCATGTATCACAAGTTTTGGAATGGTGTGACTAAGCAATCAAAATGTCAGGTGACAATGGAAATGGCATTGCATAAAGAAACTGCTGCCCAAATTAAAAGTGGGTTTTTCCCGCGCCTTGGATCAATGAAATACAAAAAAAAACCTTCACATTGTGAATTTGTTACGCAATTTGCATGCCTCAACACATGCAAGCTCATGTCACAAAAAGGACAAAAATGGTGAATGTAGGTTCAAGCTCCCGCTTCCTGCTTGTGATGAAACAAAGATACATTTTGAAGATGAAGAATTAACATCATTTGATTGGACAGGCAAATGCAACAAGAAACAATTTTTTGTCTGGGAACATGAGAGAACACATCAGGATTGTTTTGCCAATTCAAACAATAGTATTGTAAGTTCTATTTTTCAATGCAACAACAATGTTATTTGGGGGGTGGATGGTGCAGGGATTTATTACCTTACATGTTATGCCTCAAAAAGTACACAAAAGGATGATAAAGAAAAGATCAGTGCAGTTGCAGAAAAAGTAATCAAACAACTTGGTGAACAACAGAGACAAGAAAATGAAAATGTCACAATGAATGATGAAGAACATGATGAACCAAACACAGTAAACCACAGAAATGACTCTACAGCACAACTAAACGAAACAAATGAAGAAGATGATCTGATGAGGGAAAAAGTTGGAATAAGAGCTATTCTAAATGCATTGTTCAAAGTGACACAAGATAACATCACTTCAGCACCAATGGCTGCCTACCTGACAAGAAACCATACAAGATTTAGGTTCTCAGAAGAGTTTTCAACATTGGTGTTGAGCAATTATATTGAGAATGATCATGTTGTTGATGGTGTTCTAAAACTGAAAGAAGCCAATGAAAGTGACAATGAAGAAGACTTGCCAGTTTACATATCACAAGTAGCAAATTATATTTGCAGACCAACAGAACTAGAGGGTGTGTGTCTTTATGATTTTGCATCAAAGTATTATACAAAAATGAGAAGAAGTAAGACATCACTGGACTTTACGGATAACCATCCCTCCAAAAACCATTCATTTTGTGATGAATACAAAAAACCTAAACTTCCAGGTATCTGTCACTATGATTTGAAATCGACGTCAAACTTTAGGAACAAACAAATTGGGAATTTTGTCCCACAGCATGAAAATGAAGAACACCAGGAAATTGCTTTAGCAATGGAAGATTATGCTAAAAGAGCAAGTGTGTTATTTTCACCATTCAGAAAGCTTTCTGACCTCCAATTGAATTCCAAATATCTTCCCTATTTTCAATCTTTTTTAGCAAATGGTTTGCTAAAACAAGAGCATCAGAATATTTTGAAGAATATTCAAAGGACACATAACAGCTTGATGGGTGGACGTGCAAAAGATGCACTAGAGAGAGTGACCTTACCACCAGATACTAGGTGGACACATGATGAATCAAATGCAGAAGACAACAACAGAAATAATATCAACATCTTGGATGAATTGGATCTTTTTGGAAACACAGTTTTAGGATTGGATGATGACAACTGTTTTAGAACGAGTCATAATCTATTTTCCTTCAACACATCAATCATTACTAAGGCAGGAAGCAATCATTGTGGACACAATTTGATTAAGGCACCAAATATTGACCAAACAAAAACAATATTTTGTTCAGCTTCTAGAGTATCATTAATGGAAGATGGTGAAGATACAGATATGGGCAGGGATTGGCATGAGCTTGACATCACAAACATGATTAAAGTGATGGTAACACACCATACTGTTGTTACAAATGAAGAGATCACAAACTTATCTGCCACGGGTACTTGTGAAAACATGATTGCATATGGTAAAGAGATATTCAATGGTGACAAACATCAAATGATAGCATTTGTATACATTGTCTCTGGATTTGTACTGAGAGTTTATGAAAAACAAAAGAAAAATGGAATGCAAAAAACAAGAAACACAAGGAGAAGATTATCTGGTGAATTGGGAAGACTTGCACCATTCAATGAATTTGGTGAGGAGGAAGAGAACGATGATTTTGACTCATCTATTTCAAGGCGTGACAAGATCAACTTCAGTACAACAGTTCAGATGTTGAAAGAAATGCATGAACATAGACAACAATCCATAGCATTTCTATCGGGTGCAGGTGGTACAGGGAAAAGTCGCGTGATCAGAGCAATTCTGTCTTATTGCAAGGAATTCTGTGAAAATTTGAACATCAAGTTTACAAGGCAAACAATTGTTGTTACAGCTTTAACTGGATGTGCAGCAGTGTCAATTCATGGTAGCACTCTTCATAGTGCTTGCCACATTCCAGTGAAAGAGAACGATTCATCCCTTGAAAAATTAAGTGAATTCAAAGAAGATTGGGTTGACACAGAAATGATCATTATTGATGAAATATCCTTTGCAAATTATTCATTGTTAAACAGGCTGCATAAAACATTAAATGAATTGAAGGATGCTCCAAGAACAAATACATTGTATGGTGGTATCAATGTACTCTTTGCTGGAGATTTCAATCAGCTACCTCCCATAAATGGAACCAAAATATATGATGAGCAATATACAACAATGTTCAGGGATGCTGTCAATGTGATGCTGGAATTAAAAACAAACCACAGGTTTCAGGAAGATGCATCATATGGAAAATTGTTAGAAAGAATTTTTAAAATTGGGCTTAGTGAAGAAGATGCTAAGCTTATCAACTCAAGGAAAGTGATTGAGAGTGATTCTTTACCAATGGCAATATCTTATGCGGTAGCAAGAAACAAAGACAGGTGCGCAATCAATGATGCAATTTTTGCCCTTCATTTACAACAAACCCATTCCAAGAACATTCAAGACCCTATTCCCTTGCACACCATATGCATTCGAGCATCCAATGTTGAATACAAATATGCCAAAAGCAGAAAAGATTACAAGGCCTTTCCAGATAAAGGAGATATATTTTACAGTTGTTGCTCTGATGCAGATGTTACAGAAAGAAGAGGAAGTACACATGTTGATCCATTTCTAAAGCTATATATTGGTTGTCCCATCATGATAACAAGCAATATATCTGTTGTAGAATCTATAGCTAATGGTTCAATGTGTGAATTTAAAGGTTTGATTTTGAAACAAGAGATGAACAGGTTTGAAGCCCTTGAGAGTGTTGTGATCAATGGCTATTATGTCAATTGCATTGATGCTGATAAAATTGAATCTATACAAGTTATTCTAACAGATACCAATACTCCAGAAGAACAACCCATATACAACCTCAAATTGCCCGAAAAAGATATTTATGCCTTGTGCAAGTATCCTTCTCTGTTTAGTGAGCACATCAGTCACAAATCATCAAGACAGAATTTGAGCGTCAAACTCAAACAATTCCCTCTCAACATTTCCCATGCTAGAACTGTGCATAAATTACAAGGGCGTTCCATAGACAATATTTTGGTTTCAAGTTGGAACTATAGGATGCAACATTGGATATATGTTGTTTTATCAAGGTGTAAAACATTGAATGGATTGTACTTGAGGGATGAGATAGATCATACCAAAGTCAAGGGAATGTGTAAAGAAATTAAAAATTTCTATGATGAATTCCAGAAGGAAAAACAACCACCATCAGTGTTGATTGAAAAAGTTACCAATAGTTTCTAACAATAGTAAATCCTGCCCGTTCACAACCACAATATCACTCAGTCATCAACCCATAAACACACCAGATTTAAATAATATAACTCAATACTCAACCCAAAAACTAGCCAGAAATGAACACAGTGCAATTCTTGCCCATCCCCGACCAAAATATAAGTCAGTCATCAATCCAAAAACTCACCGGATTTGAATACAGTGCAAATCCTGCCCATCCCCGACCAAACTATAACTCAGTCATCAATCCAAAAACTCACCAGATTTGAACACAGTGCAAATCCTGCCCATCCACGACCAAAATATAACTCAGTCATCAATCCAAAAATTCACCAGATTTGAAGACAGTGCAAATCCTGCCCATCCCCGATCAAAATAAATCTCAATTCTCAATCATCAACCAAAAACTCACCAGATTTGAAGACAGTGCAAATCCTGCCCATCCCCGACCAAACTATAACTCAGTCATCAATCCAAAAACTCACCGGATTTGAATACAGTGCAAATCCTGCCCATCCCCGATCAAACTATAACTCAATCATCAACCAAAAACTCACCAGATTTGAAGACAGTGCAAATCCTGCCCATCCCCGACCAAACTATAACTCAATCATCAACCCAAAAACTTACCAGATTTGAACACAGTGCAAATCCTGCCCATCCAAGACAAAAATATAACTCAGTCATCAATCCAAAAATTAACCAGATTTGAAGACAGTGCAAATCCTGCTCATCCCCGACCAAAATTTAACTCAGCCATCAACCCAAAAACTGTATGAGAGTAGATGGCTGATACTACCAATCAAGCAAGCAAGCTACATACGTTCATATCGATCCTACCAAGTGATCTAGTATACTACCAATCATAATAATAATATACGTATTTAAGTAACTTTACTACCAATCAAGTGACGTCATTCGCGCGAGTTCTATTTTAAATTCGAACAAGCAAGCAAGTTGTATCTGATTTTCTATTTTTTAATTGCAAATTAGTGTGTACTGTCTATGTGGTACTTGCATTACTACTGGTAGTAGTACCTGTAGTAGTACTTGTAATGCTTGGCATGTACTTGATTGATGGTGTGTCCTTTTTCCGTTTTTATGGTCTGTCCTTTTTTCGTTTTTATGGTCTGTCCTTTTTCCTTTTTTATGGTCTGTCCTTTTTCCTTTTTTATGGTCTGTGCTTTTTCCGTTTTTTTGGTCCGAGCAAGTTGTATCTGATTTTCTATTTTTTAATTGCAAATTAGTGTGTACTGTCTATGTGGTACTTGCATTACTACTGGTAGTAGTACCTGTAGTAGTACTTGTACTGCTTGGCATGTACTTGATGGTCTGTCCGTTTTCCGTTTTTATGGTCTGTCCTTTTTTCGTTTTTATGGTCTGTCCTTTTTCCTTTTTTATGGTCTGTCCTTTTTCCTTTTTTATGGTCTGTGCTTTTTCCGTTTTTTTGGTCCGAGCAAGTTGTATCTGATTTTCTATTTTTTAATTGCAAATTAGTGTGTACTGTCTATGTGGTACTTGCATTACTACTGGTAGTAGTACCTGTAGTAGTACTTGTACTGCTTGGCATGTACTTGATGGTCTGTCCGTTTTCCGTTTTTATGGTCTGTCCTTTTTTCGTTTTTATGGTCTGTCCTTTTTCCTTTTTTATGGTCTGTCCTTTTTCCTTTTTTATGGTCTGTGCTTTTTCCGTTTTTTTGGTCCGAGCAAGTTGTATCTGATTTTCTATTTTTTAATTGCAAATTAGTGTGTACTGTCTATGTGGTACTTGCATTACTACTGGTAGTAGTACCTGTAGTAGTACTTGTACTGCTTGGCATGTACTTGATGGTCTGTCCGTTTTCCGTTTTTATGGTCTGTCCTTTTTCCGTTTTTATGGTCTGTCCTTTTTCCTTTTTATGGTCTGTCCTTTTTCCTTTTTTATGGTCTGTGCTTTTTCCGTTTTTTGGTCCGTCCTTTACCCTTTTTTTTTTAGGTCTGTCCCTTAACCGCGGCTGGCACGCGCAGGCATAGCCAGAAGAATCAGGTAAAAAGCTGTTATTTTAATTGAGGTATCATTCCTTCCCGTCTGTTTTGATCGAATAAATTCGATTCGTATCAGAGTAGATAGCTGTAAATACATCAAGTCCGACTCATTCATGTACAAATTGTACCAATTCTAACAAGTCCGATATTATTTCTCACCAACTCTCTCATCTGGCAAGGTTGATGACAACGTGACGACCAACTTGATCTAAGACAGATTTTAATCGTATGATTTTTTTCTTTATTCAGGTTAAATCTTATGGTTACTTGCAACCATAAAAATGAGAGTTTGCTACCATAAAAATGAGCGCGCGCCACTAGCTATTACTATTGCTTTTAGAAGAAGCATCTCATTTCCGTAAATAAATGTTTGGGTACTGTTTTTTACGATTTTTAGTCGTAGCGTTTGTACCAAGTCTACTTGTTAAAAACAGATTTTTTTAATATTTCTACGTATTTTCCCCCCCCCAAACCCCCCCCACATAAACTCCGTCTACAAGGTTACGTTGTCAACTCCTAGGGTTAGTGTTAAACGTTCAACTAACAACTCCACCAATTAAAGGAATTAAGTTTGATTACAACCTATTGGATATGTTGAAGAATAGAGAAATAGAAGAGTCATTGGACCAAAAGGCTGCATCGGGTATTACTCATGCCCAAAAACTTGCAGATCTTGCGGATTACTTTGACACAGACGGCATGTTTGAAAGCATTGGAGAAATGGACAATTGAGAGAGAGGTCAACACATAACCTCCGTGCTGACTTACATTTCAGGCGTCAAATATATGCCAAGAACTAATGGAGTGGATTCTAACTTTGCAATATTGGACACTCATTTTGTTTATCTAAAATTGAAGTATTGTTATCAAGTACCGATGGCAATTTGGATGAAGATCGCAGTAACAGTTTTTTGAAAAGAATTCACCGTGTAAACGCGTATTCGTACGTAGCGGGCGTATCGTACGAAAAGTCATAAGGGCAAATAACCTTATTCGTAAGGTTATTTAACTTGAGTGAATAATCGTCGGCGCTTTCATGTGGATTGTCTCTTTACCGGATTTCCCCATCAGCTCACTCTTTGAAGAATTAACAACTCTAAAACACTATCATGCCCTAAAATCTATGTACAAACTAGTACTAATTATACATGATAAGGTACAATCACATGTGATATTTCAATGAGAATATCACGGTGAATTACACGGTAATACGGTAACACGAAAGACCGAACCAAGATGGTTTTGCGTGTGTTTTGTGTCTTAAGATTACATGTGTTTTGTATGCTAGAAATTACACGATGACGACGAGTAATTAACCTGTCGATCGGCAAAGACGATCAAACTGTAACAACGATCTTACTCACTAAATCAATCGATCATAAGACCGATTGCGTTTGCGTTTGTTTGTTATGACACACTTTCTTTAGTTTATCAGACCCACAGCGTCTACGAGCTGTGGCCAGCATCCTACAATGCTGAGGACCAAATGGCGTTTCCCACGGAGAAACGCAGTTGAGCTCAAAGACCAATCTGGATTAGCCTGATCAGCAACCGGCATCAACCCTCAAAGATGTAAAAGGGGCAATTGCTTGTGGAGCCCTGGAATAGACCAACACCAGGACGGTCTCCCTGAAAGAAGAGACCAAAGAACCGAACCAAGATGGTAGGCTCCATCGGGTTTCGAGATCCAGCAACAAGCAAGGGAAAAGACACTGGACGATTCAGCTGAACGAATCGCCCATGTTGGCATCAGCTGAAAGGAATCAATATCCAATCCGAGAACACTGATCTTTCACTGAAAACAAGAATGACGTGAGCCAGAAGATTGAGCCTCAAGTATTCTGTGGCGAAACAGATTGGAAGGAACAGATTGCAAAGAGCATCTGCCCGCAAGAAGGAACAGATTGCGAAGAGCATCTGCCCGCACGAAAGACAAAAAATCGAAAGATATAGAAATGAGAACACCAAATCTCAAAGATCCAAAAGGAAAAAGAGAACACTAAATTCTCAGGAAACAATCTTACACCACAGAAATACAGAATGAGCAAATCCCAAGAAAGGATAGGAAAGCTCACAATCTTAAATTGCGACAAAAGCAAAAGCTCACACATACAGATAACCGGAACGAAAACTTGATCCGAACAACAGTACTAACCGGAACGAAAAATTCGATCCGGATATACAAATACAAACAGATAAGCAAACCACTCTCGACAGTCACCAACGATTAATATCCATCTCTCACATCCAATCCTTCGATTCAATTACACTCCCTTTCTCCACATACCACCTTCGATTAAATGATATTCGATCGTGTCATCGAAACGACCATCCAAACTTCCAAACGAATACTCCAAAACGATCACTTGAAATCTCGTCTTCACCATGGCTCCAGCAAAAAGACAAACAAGATCAAAAGCAAAGCCAAAGGACGTCGATGACTATGACTCCATTGAGGAAACAAAAATGGACGTGGATCAAGATCTACCAGGAATCACCATGGATGGTGCGAGTAATGAGGAAAGTATGGATGAAGACAGATTGAATGAGAAAACAATCATGCGTGTAATGGAAAAGGCTATGACTGATCCAGAAATGAACTCAACTTGGAAAAGAGTCATCGACAAAGAAGTAAAGAAAAGGATCAGAGCCATACAAGATGCAGTGGCACAACGCAGAAATCCAGATGACGTTAATCGAAGTGATAGCAGTGATGAAGATGAGGATCAACTAGATGTCGACCTAAGGGCTGAACGGTACGAAAGGAGGTCCTTCCAACCCAAAATAACAATCAATGGATTCAACAATGGAAAAATTCTGAACCCAGAACAGCTTGCTTTCAGAAGCAGCTTGATGGATTTTGGTATCAACTATGAATCAGCTGAAGAAATTATGAGGGGAGGAATGTCTAATATTCGTGAAATTACAGACCTCAACAAGGAAAGCATCCAATCATTCATGCATGGATTGAAATCCATCAGTCCAGACTGTCCTAATCCAAAAAGTATCCACTATGATAACAGGCTATCGTCGAGGCTCCTCACATGGGCGAATTGGGCTCGGTATCAACCATTGATTGGAGTCAAACCAAGAGCCATTGACTGGAACGCGAACCCAAATAATCTGGAATTGCAGCAATTCGGAATCAAGATGATGGAGTCAAGTGTGAATTTGCAGGAAAAGTCAACCCCACCCGAATTAAAGGATCTTACAAAATTCAGAGAATGGGAAGAAGGTTTTCGCCAAAACCTGAGATACAGATTCAACTCTGAAGGTTTTCCAATCCTATATGTCATAAGACCCCAAGAGAAGGAAGATGTTACTGATGAAGCCAGGTCTGGAACAGTCGGGCAAAGTCCAACAGATACCTATCCAACTTGGAGTGACTACAATGAAAGGTGTGGTGTTTTGTCAGGCCACCAGTATGATGAAGATAACAACGTCGTCCGGAGGTTGTTATGTGATGCAACAAGAAAAGGGCCTGGTTGGGAATATGTGGCACATTTCCAAAATACTGAACTGAACTCAGGAAACGCAAGAAATGCTTTCATTTCATTGATGCGGCATGCTTACACTGATACCAATATCACTATGGTTCTGAACAAAACCTACCAGGAAATGAAAGAATCACATTACACTGGCGACGCTAAGAATTATGATTGGAACAAACACAAGAGGAACTGGACTGCTTTCCATGGAACAATCCTGAGATTTGAGAAGAACCACAATGAAAGGAGATTTGTTTGGGACTTTATCAATTCAATCAGTGATGAGCGACTTGATGCTGCCAAAGCCGATGCAATTGATGAGAGCAAAGACTATCGTGACAACTTCAATGAATGTTTGATTCTATTCACAAATTGGCTTGGATTGAAGAAGCTTGCAAATGGAAAGCATAAAAGAGGTTCCAGAAGTGTGTATTCTGTGGGCACGACAAGCAATAAGAAGCAGAAAACAACTGGAACGTTTACAGGAAAAGTTGAGTGCAAGCCCTATCCAACAAGTGTTTATAAATCAATGTCAAAAGAACAGCGTCAGTAGCTTTACCAGATGAGACAGGCAAAGAAGAAAAGAAAACTCAAGGCTGCTGAGACCAAAAAGGCAAAAGATGATGAAAAGGAAGGAGCAGGTGATAGCTTTGGATCAAAATCTAAGAAATGACATCATAACCGGACACTAGAAAACAAATTGTTAAAAATGGTGAGCCGGTCATTATATAAGATGAATATCCCTCTAGATTTTGATGATGGAGAAAATGAAGAAGGATACTGTGAGTTAGACTCACATGCAGACACCACTGCCGCTGGAAGCAACATGATATTGCTCAATCCTGATCAGATCACAACGCACGTTGATGTGGCCCCTTTTTCTGAAGAATACAAGCCAATCAAGAAAATCCCAATTGGAAGTTGCGCAACTGCTTGGACAAATCCAACATCAGGTCAAGTCTACATCATAGTGTTCCATCAAGCGCTGTACTTTGGGAATAAATAGAAGAACAGCTTGATATGCCCAAATCAAGTGAGGGATTGCAATTTCAACTCTGTTGAAGAAACACCCCGTCAGTTTGACCCCAGATCCAAGCATGGAATTACAATCCAAACCCCAATGGAAGATGACGACCCCAGGAAAGTTTTCATAAAACTGAGTATGAGAAATGTGATTTCATATTTCCCCACAAGGAAGCCAACAAGAATCATGGAGCTTGATGAATGTCAACATTTGATAGCAACAAATGACACCCCATGGGACCCACATTCACTGAAGTTCAGGATGGCAGAGTTAGCAATTGACAATGGCAATCCAATTTCAGGGGACCAGTTTAGCGTTCAAGCCATGTCAACTGGAGACGCAAGCTCAGTCGTAACAGAACCAACTAGTAACGTTACAGATATGCTCTCCAAGACTAGCTTAGAGACCAGGCATCCAAATCTCAAGCAGAAATGCAAGCTGATGAGATTGCACCAGGTATCAACCAGAAGAATGCTGACTGAATGCCAAATTGCAACAGATGGCAATATTTCTCATCGGATTTCTTCAGTAACAAATATTTCAAGCGCGCGAAGGGTAGACCAGTTTTTATTTGATGACACTGAATTTGACTTCATGGAAGCTCCTGAAGATGAATCAAAATCAGCCCCTAGCTTGCAAGAAATTGACAATACACTCGAACGGCGGTCTCTTGACAGAAGAAATCAATGGGGGCCATCAGTGATAACTATTGAAGGTTCAAACAAAGTTGATTGTGAACGCCTAGCCAAGACTTGGAATATTAGTTTTAAGAAGGCTGAACAGACATTGAAAGTCACAACTCAGAAGGCACTAAGGAATTTGCAACTAACATTGATGAAGAGGCTGCCTACACAGCGCTTTAGAAACAAGAGAATTGCACATGGAACCTGGTACACTGATACGTGGCATGCTAGGACCACCAGTATTATGAGGCAAGAAAAATGCGCGCAGATCTTTACAAATGGAAATGGGTTTGAAGTATTTATAACAATACAGGACAAATCGCAAGCACATCAAGGGTTGAAAATATTCATTCATGAAGTTGGAATCCCTGAGCATTTGAATTCTGATGGTGCTCCAGAACAAGGCTCTCCAAGGACCTACAAGACACACTGGAATTCAATTGTAAAACGCAACCATATACACCAGACATTCATCCAACCACATTGCCCATTTCAAAATCGAGCCAAGCAAGCAATTGGTCATCTTGGTGGTGCAATAACAACCAAGTCAGCAAAGAAGAAGTCACCGAGGAGATTATGGTCATTTTGTGGTAAATTATGTGCTAATATCAGGCAGAGAACAGCATCGAGCAACCCTTCTTCAATGGGGAGAACTCCATTTGAATTGGTTCATGGCTATAGGCCTGATATCGCACTATACACTTCATCAGAATGGTATGATTTTGTATTCTACTTTGACAAAGGTGATTCCTCCTCCCGGGGAGTTGAAAGATTGGGCCGATGGTTGGGCCCTTGTGGCAACAAGATAGGTGGAGGCGATTGTTTTTGGATCCTGACTGAATCAGCAATACCAATATCCACAAATTCGATAAGGCCTGTAAAGGAATATGAATGGAGGGATAGAGATGTCCTATGACAAATGGAAGCAATCGACAAATCAATTGAATCCAAGATTGGCGATGAAGTGAAAGACAGCGCGTCCTTCTTCCAGGAAAACTACCCGGAGCCTCAAACGGAGCTATTTAAGGAACAACCAGTGAAATCACCTGATCTGAAACTTGAAATGGCTGAGCCAGAGGCGTCAGTCGAAGATATTGATGAACCAGATGAGTATCTGGGGAATGAAGTAATCATTGAAAGAAATGATGAAAGGCTCAGGTGCATTGTCAAGGATAGGGTCCGCGATTGGCAAAACCAACCGATTGGAGTAAGGAATGAGAATCCAATACTGGACACGAGGTTATACAAATTGCAACTACCTGATGGCACCATAGAGGAATACACAGCAAACATTGTTGCAGAAAGTCTGTACAGTTCTGTTGATGATGATGGACGAATGTTCACAATGTTAGATGAGCTAATTGACCATGAATGCGACAACACTGCTCTAACTGATGAGGAAGCCACAACTATAGGCAAAAATGGCCGTCAAAGCCATAAGCCGACGACTAGGGGTTGGAGGATTCTCGCCAGCTGGAAAGATGGATCAGAATCATGGTGCAAGCTCAGTGATGTTAAAGAATCATTCCCAGTGCAACTAGCTGAATACGCAGTCAACAATAATCTTGAAAAGTCACCAGCATTCAGATGGTGGGTGCACAAAATTTTGAGAAGAAAGGAGCGAATCCTTAAGGCAGCCAAAACAGCCAAGTATTGGTTGAAGACTCACAAATATGGTGTTGAGCTACCACATTCAATTACACAAGCGCTGGCAATTGATAAGAAAACAGGTACTGACCACTGGGAAAGAGCAATTCACAAAGAAATGACCAACAATATGGCAGCGTTTGAATTTTCTGATGACGATGTTATTCCAGTCGGTCATAAACAAATAACAACCCACATGATTTTTGACATCAAGCTTGGGTCCCTAACAAGGAAAACTAGGTTAGTAGGGGATGGTCACAAGGTTCCTGCCATAGCAAAAGAGAATACATATTCATCTGTTCCCAGGCGCGATTCAGTAAGAATATTTTTCTTGCTAGCAGCACTGAACGATTTGAAAGTTCTCTCAGCAGATATTCAAAATGCATATTTGACAGCCCCGATAAAAGAAAAATACTTTCTAAAAGCGAGAGCTGAAGATGGCTTCCCTCCACACCTTGCAGGACGACCTTGCAAGATAGTTCGAGCACTATATGGGTTGCCAGTTGCAGGCGCATCTTTCAGATCATATCTCACACAGCATTTGAGGGATCTAGGATATTCCCCTTGCAAAGCAGATCCGGATGTGCACTTACGAATTGAAACCAGGAAAGATGGATCCAGATATTGGGCAATGCTCATTGCCTATGTAGACGATATCTTATGTTCTGGTGAAGATCCAAAGTTCCAGCTTGAAAACATTGAACGAAAGTTCAAATTGAAGGATGATACGATTGAAGAGCCAACTCTGTATTTGGGAGCTGATATTGGAAAGTTTTACTTTGAAGGTGATTCAAAGCCAAGATGGTCACTATCAAGCACCAAATATACGGCAAAAGCTGTTGCAGCTGTCGAACAAGAGCTAGGAACTGAAAAAAAATGGCTACAAGTATCTACCAAAATCAGCGTCCAGTCCACTGTCACATGATTATTGACCGGAAATTGATACATCAGAGGAATTGAATCCTGAATTGCAAAATTATTATCAAGGTTTGATTGGAGTCCTCAGATGGATTTGTGAACTCGGACGGCTTGACATTGTAATGCCGGTTTCCCTCATGTCAAGGTATTTGGCTCAAGCAAGAAAGGGACATCTAAACCAGTTATTTCATATATTTGCATATTTGAAAAAATACAATAGGTCGAAATTGGTGTTTGATGATTCAGTACCGAGCGTTGATGAGAGTAAATTCCAAAAATGTGACTGGTCTGAATTTTATCCTGGCGCCGCTGAAGTCATACCAACAGATATGCCTGAAGCTTTGGGAAAACATGTAACAATGAGCTGTTTTGTTGACGCCAACCATGCTGGATGCAAAGCAACAAGAAGATCTCATACTGGTGTCATTATCTTCATAAATAATGCACCAATTATTTGGTTTTCCAAAAGACAGACAACAGTTGAAACGTCGACTTTCGGATCTGAAATCATTGCATTGAAAATTGCAATCGAATTGGTTGAAGGTCTAAGGTACAAGTTGAGAATGATGGGTGTTCCAATCGATTGAAGCACCAATGTGTATTGTGATAATGATTCTGTTGTTACAAATGTTACACGACCTGAAAGCCCATGCAAGAAGAAACACAACAGCATTGCATACCACAAGGCCCGAGAATCTATCGCAGCAGGGATTATCAGAGTTGCAAAGAAACCAGGTTCAACAAATATTGCTGATTTGTTTACCAAGCTTATGAGCGGAGCTGTGTTTCGAGAACATTGTTCCCGATGCATGTGGTAAGCTTGTTTGTTTTGCATGTGGTAAGTAAATAAGAAACAAATCAATCATTTGATGGAATGTTTGATCGATCATCCGATCGAAGTAACAAGTTGATTTTATGTTCGATCATGGAATAAATCGATCTGCAATGAGCATTTCGAAAATGGATAATTTGATCCATGAATACAATATATCAAACCGGCAAGAATCAGGGCAAAATGCCATTATACAAGCCAGAATGAATGGCAAAATGCCTCCCCATTTTTGATAGGGCCTCTGATGGTAGACTGGATACAGTTTGGTATTCAACACACGAATGACTCGCGATGAACAGATTAAGTCATAGAATCCAGCCGCTTAACGGTTGGAGGATTTACGACTGAAGGGGACTGAAAAGAATTCACCGTGTAAACGCGTATTCGTACGTAGCGGGCGTATCGTACGAAAAGTCATAAGGGCAAATAACCTTATTCGTAAGGTTATTTAACTTGAGTGAATAATCGTCGGCGCTTTCATGTGGATTGTCTCTTTACCGGATTTCCCCATCAGCTCACTCTTTGAAGAATTAACAACTCTAAAACACTATCATGCCCTAAAATCTATGTACAAACTAGTACTAATTATACATGATAAGGTACAATCACATGTGATATTTCAATGAGAATATCACGGTGAATTACACGGTAATACGGTAACACAAAAGACCGAACCAAGATGGTTTTGCGTGTGTTTTGTGTCTTAAGATTACATGTGTTTTGTATGCTAGAAATTACACGATGACGACGAGTAATTAACCTGTCGATCGGCAAAGACGATCAAACTGTAACAACGATCTTACTCACTAAATCAATCGATCGTAAGACCGATTGCGTTTGCGTTTGTTTGTTATGACACACTTTCTTTATTTTTTAACTCCGAACATGAACGAAGCAAAATGTATGCCATACATCATGATTGGGTGAAGCATACTGGTAATTACAATGATAGTATGGGGGAGGAACAATGGACTGATTTTAAACAGCATATGAAAACCTGTCTCAAAACATTGTACTACAGGGAAAAGGTGAAGGAGATTGACAATAGCGCGGACGATAGCATGCAATATCAACAGCAATGGGAGAAATATTACAAAGCACGAGATGAGGATTTTTCAGTTAGTGAGAAGACTTTGAAATATATGGATACCATCTGCCATGAAAAATCTCTGAGTGAAAAAAAGGATGAAGAGCAAAAGGGAATGATTGAAGAAGTGCTGGAAAGTATTTCAAATTTCAAATATTGTCCAAAAGGTGACAATGCAGGTGTGGATTATTACTTCAGCAGTTGATTTGAAGAACTATTGAAGGAAACAGAACAGATGTGTGGTTATGTCATACCAACAGCAGTTTGTATGGAGAAAGCAACAAACACATTTTTTAGAGTAAATCTGCCAACCAAAGATATGAATGAAGCACATATGGACTGGTTACATATCGCCAGTACTCAAGAGAGGGATATGTTGTGGACCTATTTTAAAATTCATTGGACTTGTTGTCTAGCAGCCAGCTACAGAAATGCGGTAAACGAGTCTGATAGTGAATCCTATGACACATTGTCGGATCATTCACGAGCCAAAAGACATTTTAGTCAGTAGAATTGGAAGATAGCTCTGAAGGATTATTTTCACACCTACAACATGTATGAAAGGATCGGAAAAATGGACAATGGACAGAGTAGGTTGGCCACCGCCCATGTGCTGGATTACATTTCAGAGCACGAATATAAACCGATGACTAATGGATCGGAATCTAATTTCGTACACATGGAGACCTTTTTTGCTCACTTGGAATTGATTGAAATTTTTGAAATGCAGATGGCAATTAGGATGCAAATTGCAGTAACACAGTTTTGTAACTGCAAACATGAAGGAAGCAAAATGTATGCCATACATAAGAAGCGGGTAAAAAGTCATGCTTCTTATGATGATAGTATGAGGAAGCAACAATGGATAGATTTTAAACAGCATTGAAATGAAAGTCTACGGACCATGTATCATGAAAACAAACGGCTAAAAGGAAAAGCAGGAGACGGTGATAAATTGGTAAAAGAGAAGGCTGAGGAATATATGAATACAAAACCCCACACAAATTACCTGAGTGGAATGACAGATGGAAAACAAAAGCAAGTGCTTGAACAAATGCTGGACCGAATTTCAAATTTAAATTTGTGTCCAGATGGGGAAGATGTATCGGATGAAACGGACAAAATGTGTGGTTATGCTGTACCACCAGAAGTTTGTATGCAGAAAGCAACATGCACAATTATGATAGCCAATCTACCGTGGAATGTGACTAATAAAGCATATTGGGACTTGTGGAGCATGGGTACTATAGAGAGAGAAGTGTTGTGGGCATTTTTTAAAAATTCATTGGACTTGTTGTCTAGCAAAAAGAAATGTTAAGGATAACACAACAGAAAACGCCAACAAGGAAGACAGGGATAAGATGGGTGATGAGAACGATCTGCTAAGCAATGTTAACGGGAATGAATCCAACGATAATGACAAAGATAAGGACAATAACAATAACAATAAGGGAATCGGGATGGAAAAGGGTGGGAGCGGAGATAAGAATAAAATAAAATAAAACACCGGCAAGGCAGCCGGGGAAGAGACAGGTGATGAAAACTATCCGCTAAGCAATGCTAACAGGAATAAATCCAACAATGACAAAAAGATAAGGACAAGGACAAGGACGATAAGGGAATTGGGGTGGAAACAGTTGGGAGCGCAGATAAGAATAAACAAAAATATAACGCCGGCAAGGTAGTCAGGGATAAAACAGGAGATGACATTGATCCACTATTAAATGCTAACATGAATGATCCAACAATGACAACAATGACAAAGATAAGGACAAGGATAAGGGCAATATCGGGATGGGGGAAGAAAATGCACCACACAGATGGAACAAAGCGTGTAAGAGGTGTGCGGACAAAAAATCCAAAAAGAAATGTAAACAGTGTTGGGAAACATGCCGTAAATGCATGGGGGAGTCGTGTACCTTGTGCTGCAAAAAGGATGAGATTTGTATCAGGGTACCATCCAAGAAGAGAGGAAGACCTTCAGGTTCAAAAAACAGTAATGAGATGAAAAGTTTTTTTTAAAAAGTAGCAAAGAAGAAGGGGAAAGTAAAGAAGATTCTAAGAGTGGAACTTGATGAAACGGGCAAAAAGAGGATGCCCGGTTATATTCTAACAACAAGCAGGAATTGATTATTGTAATGGAAAAGAAGGGGAAAGAAGAGCTGATTAGGAAAGGAATCAAATTAGAGGACAAAACACCCAAACAAACTCTAGAGTATTTTGCCAATGTTGAAGATATGACAGTTGAACAATTTTTGTATGCAAACAATATATTGAAGGATGATGGAGAGAAACAACCAGCAGAAAAGTTACAATGGCTGGGTAGAAAGAAACCTGATTACACAAATGTTGGTTCTGATGACAATTCAAATGGTAAGAAAGAATTGGATAATGAAAATGAGAGTGAGGACAAAGTAGATGAAGAAGCAGTTGCAACGGTTCCAGCATTACAATACATCATTACAGACAAAAATGAGGAGGAAGCGGCAAAGAATAAAGCAATTGAATCAGAGGAAGCAGCAAAGAATAAAGCAATTGAGCCGGAGGAAGCGGCAAAGAATGAAGCAATTGAACCTAAAGACACGGTAGAAAACAAGACAACATGGAAAGATTATTTACCAAGTTTGTCATCATGGTGGTAAAAACGAATGGTGAATGTGAGAACAGAAGTAGAATGTACGATGAATCAACCAGAGATTAAATGAAAACAAAGAAACAGAATAATGGATAAGAATATGACTTCTAATGTATACAACGATTGGCAGAAACAATAAAATAATGAATCATAATTATAATGTTGTACTCTAGAAAAGCGCCGGTAGCAAACGTACAGACGTACAAACATTCGGGAATACACACGAATGAGATAACACACACGTATGACTAACAGGCAAATAAGCGAGCCGACTCGCTGAATCGCTAACAGTAATAGAGCACCAATAGAGGTTCGATCTCAGAGGTCATCTTACACGTAATTGCTCACAAATCTAAATACTAATACTTGAAATCACTGAATACTGCTAGTAAGAATATCTAGCGGACTACACGTGTAAACACGTAGTGACGAGAGGAAAAATAGAGTTTATCAGACCCAAATGGACTCAAAGAGTCTGGGTAACAAAAATGAAAGCTGATTGCCGACTGATCACCGGTTAATCGCCGTCTGAAGCCAAGAGGCTGGACGTTAAAGACCCTCTCCAACAGAAGAGACTCAGGCGCTTAGAAGATTAACAACACTAGCGCAGCAGAGCACACCAGGCTAATACCCGTGGCTTCTACTGAGGTTTGTAGGGGAGAGAAATGAACACCAAAAGCTTGTTATCCACCAAAATAGACACTTGCAAGAGGTCCCCAACGATGGGAACAGCAAAAGATGTGTCGAAAATACAACGGCAAAATAACGTCCGGAATAATGCGATGTACGTGTGTTCGGTACTGCGAATCGCATAACGGCTACAAAAGAACCGTTAATAAAGAGAGGCACGCGACCTCGAAAACGTGACCTCAAAAACAAAGCAAATGGGAATCAAATTCAATTCCTACAGAAAAGAGCCCAAGTATACTCACTTGTATACAAATGATATGATAACAAAACCAGCCGAGGTAATATACATACCCAGTATTGGATAAACACATACACAAAAAATAGAAATGACGAAAAATGCTGGACCAAATATTTAATAAGAGACGAACGAATATTCGATACCGTTTCGGAAAAAGGGAAACAACTGTTGAGCTTAAGTATAGAGGAACTGAAAAATTGGGGTTCCGATAGGAATCAATCCTCATACCGTGGATATGAACCTGTTTACTAGCAAAAGCACGTGGAAAGAAAATTACTCCACAAGTTGCTTCAGAACTCAGAAAATCACAATCACAGCTTCCTCATGAAAGCAAAAGCTAACAAACCCCTTATTACAAGCCTAATTCCTACAGCATACTCCGAAACAACACACCATGGCGCCACCAACCAGAGCTCAACTAGCTGCAACCGCGGCAGCAGCAGTAGCAGAAGCAGAAGCAGCGGACGCGGCGGCTACAGAGGCGGCGGGCAACCTGATAGGCTTACTACCTCCATCGGTAACAACAAGGTTGGACCCAGAACAGCTTGAGCAACTCACGGTGACCCTGGTCGCAAGACTATCAAGCAGGGACATATCTCTATCAACGACAGCAAGAGAAGCCAAAGAAAGGGCAGAGGCCAATGATGGCATCCCTGGCTACGAAGGAGAACGGTCGCTGACCTCAGCCGAGGTTTGTTTCAGGAAGATCCTCGAATCCTTTGGGGTCAACAGGCCTACGGCAAACGAAATATTCAGGCATGAATATTCTAACATGAAGGCCATCGCAGACCTCGATTCAGAAGGGATCAAGTCCACTCTAGGGTTGTTAAGCAAGGCAAAACACCATCTATGCCCGGATCCACAGGAAGTCTTTATTGGAAGGGCATTTGGCGATCGACTGAAGCTGTTCGTGGCTTGGATCAAATTCCAGCCTATGATAGGCGCAACGGCCACCGAAGTGGACTGGATCAAGGACCCAACGGCCGAGATGGATACACGGGAACGTTTGAGATCTACAAAGGAGGACGATGAAAACACGGCCGTTAAGGATCTAACACTACCCGACAAACTGACTACGATGTCAAAGTTCAGGGAATTTGATGAGAACTTACGTGAATACCTACGGCATAAGAGGGGTGTCACCAAGACATCCCTACTTTACACGATAAGACAACAATCTGCAGTCGGAGAAACCGACAGGTGTGGAACGGTCGGATCGGGCCCAGATGACACATATTCTGACTGGACTGAGTATGCAATAAGATGCACGATTCACGCCAACTCTCATTGGTCTAAAGACAACAATACTCTCTGGGGGATATTGTTTAAGCTGGTGGGATCCGGACCCAGTTGGTCCTATATACAAAGCTTTGGGACCAAAAACGGGGTAGGGGGTGACGGCCGAAAGGCATACTTTGCCCTCTACTCTCAAGCATATGAGGCAACCAACGTAAAGCTAATTGTCGAAGCAAAAAGCCAGTTTATCCGGGAATCGGTGTACACAGGGGATTCCAAACACTACAATTTTGACAGGCACAAGAGGCTATGGCATGATGCAAAACAAACCTTGATAAGATACGGCGCATTCCCACCTGAGGATCAGTTTGTGTACGACTTCGTACGATCCCTACAAGATGTACGACTCGAACAATCCATCCCAAATGTAATAACAGAAAAATCGGACTATTACGCAAATTTTGAGAAAGCCTCGGCGTATCTTACTCGAATGCTCGGAGTAAAGAAACTCCAGAATCAACCACAAAAGAGGGGTAGGAATGTGTCAGCCTTCACTAACAACAAAAAGAGGAAAGGTGACAACAAACGCGGCAACTTCTCTTCCAACAAGCCACAAGGCAACAACAACAACAATAGTGGTGGCTCAAAGGCACAACCAGGGACCTATAAAGGGCCCGTTGAATGCAAGTTCTATCCATGAGAAGTATGGTTAAGCATGTCCCAAGAGCAGCAACAAAAAGTCCGAGCGCTAAAACAAGCAAGGAATGCAAGCAATAGCGGGGGCAACCAACAATCAAAAGTGGCAGCAGCCACAGCTGCAAACCCTCCCAATAACCACAGTTCAGCTGGGAACCAGTTTGGCTGTCACAGCCACATTGGAAACGGGAATGGAAATTGATTCGCCGGCCGGGGCCTTAAGATAGAACCTTGGGTAGGCCGGCCGATAGTCCATCTCAAAGAGATGACCCAGTCATCCAGTGTTAAGCCAGGACGTTGCGAGCTGGATAGCCATGCAGACACGACTGCAGCTGGATCTAACATGGTATTACTCGATTCACTGGATTCTATCATGACATTTGCTGATGTTGCTCCATTTTCAGACGTGTACTCACCAATGAAAGATGTTCCTATTGCCCGTTGTGCTACTGCTTGGACAGACCCAACGGACGGTATCACATACATATTGGTATTCGGACAGGCCCTCTATTTCGGAGAATCATTGCAGCACAGTCTGATATGCTCGAACCAAATCAGAGAATGCAATTTGAATGTGGTTGAAGACATACCAAGAAGATACTGCAGTTCTTCCAGTCACAGTCTTATCTTTCGGGCCGACGGTTTCGAATTGGCAATACCATTGTTAGTTGATGGTGTTCTGTCATACTTTGACACGCGGAAGCCGACACGCCGGGAACTCGATACATGTGACCAAGTCCTTGCAACCGACACTCATACCTGGGACCCATACGCCCCCCACTTCAGAGAAGATGAAGAAGCAGCAACCGCGTCGTTCCCACGAGTAGTGGCCGCCCTCTCTGGAGGAGGACCGACTGGGACAACTGAATCTTGGATACGATCCACAGACAACCCTATACTCATCAATGTGAAACACAAGGATTATCGCCTCAGATATTTACAGAAAATCTGTACAACCCGTACTCAACGGCCGGGGTATACTCAACAAGAGATTGGCGACCGGTTACACTCAGCTTTTGTTAAGAGTACCGGGGACAGAGAAAGCTCGGAGATACTCCGAATTTCAGCTACTTCAACCAAAACTTCGATTTCCCTAACAGAGGAAGAGCTTGCCATCCAAAAGGAAGCAAAAGCTCGGACAAAAGAAAGGAAATTACTCCGCCGCCAACAAGATGTGATAGATAAGGAAACTTCCCTAGAGAAGAGATCATTTATTCGACGCAGATAATGGGGACCTCCGATAAGGATTCCGGAGAAAGTGGACAGATATGATTCAGAGGCCATCGCAAAGATGTGGAACATCAGTGTTAAGAGGGCCGAAGAAACGATTAAGGTCACTACCCAGGAAGGCATAAGAAACCTTACACAACCAATCACCCGAAGGCTAAAGACCCAAAAGTGGAGAAACAGAAAAGTACTTAAGGGTCGGTGGTTCGCTGATACCATGAAGTTCAAAGTACCGAGTATCATTCGGAATGATACTGACGCACAGATCTTTACCAATGAGAAAGGATATGTGGCATTCTATCCAGTAAGAGGGGAGAAACGATGCCACGACGGACTATCTTGCTTCATAAATGAGGTAGGAATACCGGAACACCTTGTCACCGATGGGGCAAAGGCCCAAGGAAATCATGAGACACACAGCACCGGATGGACTAAACTTCGATCGGAGTATCGCATACGCCAAACCTACATACAGCCCCACTGTTGGTGGCAGAATACGGCAGAACACAGTGCAGGGGACCTAAGGAGATCAATCCGATTAATGACTTCTAAGAAAGGAAGCCCGAGGAGGTGCTGGGCCTTTTGTGGAATGTTGGCGGCCGGAAGGTTAAGTAACACCGCATCTGGGGACCCATCTGCGATGGGAAGAATGGGGTTTGAGTTAGTCCATGGATATACTCCGGATATAACCCCATACATGATACACGATTGGTACGATTTCATCCGGTGGTACGACCTACAGGATAAGTCGGAGAAATACGGACGATGGCTGGGACCGTGCGGAGATACTTATGGAGGTGGCGATTGTCACTACGTATTGTATAAGACCGGAAAGGTACACATAACAAACAGCACACGGCCTATATCTGAAGTGGAATGGAAACACCCAGACACTATCCTGCAGTTAGAGGAACACAACAAGCTACTTAATGAAAAGATCGGCGATGAGGCAAAGCCCTCGGATACTTACCTGGAAAACGAGTTAGGGGAACCACCCTTGGGCCTATTTGATGGCAAATATGAGGGTGAGGACGAGGTACTTATGGCTGAGCCAGAGGCGTCTTCCCCGGACATTGATGACTTAACCGACAATCTTGATGAGTACCTTGGAAGCCAAGTGCTACTGCAGATAGGGGACCAACGGATTTGCGGTACGGTTAATAACCGGTACAGGGACGCAAGCGGAATCCTAGTCGGAGAAAAGAATAACAATCCACTCCTAGATACAAGGTCCTACAAGGTTTCTATGCCGGACGGATCCATTGAGATCTACACAGCAAATGTGCTCGCGGAGAATCTCTATTCCTCCGTGGACAATGAGGGGCGCATGTATTGTCTTCTGAACGAGCTACTTGACTATGAAAAGGATAAAGAGGCTCTGACAGTACAACAGGCAACTATCACTACTAAGTCCGGACAAACTCGGACTAAGCCGACAACCAAAGGGTGGAGAATCCTGGTCAGTTGGAAAGATGGAACTTCCTCTTGGGCAAAGTTAAGTGACATGAAGGAAAGTTTCCCCGTCGAAACGGCCCTGTTTGCCAAGGATCAAGGCATAATAGATGAGCCAGCCTTCAAGTGGTGGGCCTATCGGGTAATTCGGAAGAAAGACCGGATTATCTCCAGCGCCAAGACCAAATATTGGACCAAATCCCATAAGTATGGGGTTAGACTACCAAAAACAATTGCTGAAGCAAGAAGGATAGATGAGGAATCCGGCAGTGACTATTGGGCCCGGGCTATTGCAAAAGAAATGAAGAACAATTTCATAGCTTTTGAGTTCAATGATGAGGACAAAGTACCGGTGGCACATACAAAAATCACTATGCACATCGTATTTGACGTGAAGATAGACTTAACTCGGAAGGCCTGACTCGTTGGGGATGGGCATAAAGTGCCCGAAATATCACGGGAGTATACATACTCAAGCGTGCCCAGCAGGGATTCGGTTCGGATGTTCTTCTTAGTTGCTGCACTTAATGACCTTGAGGTCTTAAGTGCTGACATCCAAAATGCATACTTAACCGCACCAATTAAGGAAAAGTACTACACAGTGGCTACACTGGAACAAGGATTTGCACCGGAGTTATGTGGAAGGCCCTGCAAAATTGTGAGAGCCATGTATGGTTTACCAGTAGCGGGCGCATCATTTCGATCTCATCTGTCTGAGCACTTAAGGGGACTTGGACATAAGTCTTGCAAGGCGGATCCAGATGTATATATGCGGCCGGCTGTAAAGAAAGATGGCTCAGCATATTACGAATATTGCGTGGCATATGTGGATGACATCCTTGTATGTGGGATGGATCCAAAGTTCCAAATGGATGCAATCGAAAGACAGTTCAAACTGAAGGATGGAACTGTTGAACCACCCACTTTCTATCTAGGGGCGGACATTGGTAACACATCTGTTGATGGGGCCGAGTACTGGTCCATGTCTTCAACAAAGTATACCTCCAAAGCCGTTAAGTCTGTTGAAGAGGAATTGAGTAGGGGGCAATATGCCTTCAAGGTACTCCCAAAATCCGCAAAATCACCATTGGCAACTGGGTATAGGCCCGAAATCGATGCCTCACCAGAACTTGGTCCGGAGAAACAGAACTATTACCAGGGTTTAATAGGTATACTCCGTTGGATATGTGAACTCGGAAGGCTAGATATTGTAATGCCTGTTTCACTTATGTCCCGGTATCTTGCACAGGCCCGAGAAGGACATCTAAACCAATTGTTTCATTTGTTTGCATACTTAAAGAATTACAGCAAATCAAAGTTGGTGTTTGACTGTTCCATCCCAGAACTTGATGAATCAGTTTTCCATGAATGTGACTGGGCCGAATTCTATCCGGAAGCGGGGGAACTAATTCCTCTGGATATGCCCGAGCCACAAGGAAACTCCGTAACTACCACATGTTTCGTGGACGCCGACCATGCTGGTTGTAAGGCTACTAGGAGGTCTCATACGGGAATCATCATCTTTGTTAACAGGGCACCAATCCTATGGTTCTCTAAGAGACAAACAACTGTTGAAACATCCACGTTTGGCTCAGAGATTGTGGCACTCAAGATCGCAATCGAAATGGTAGAAGGCCTACGGTATAAGCTCAGAATGATGGGCATACCTATAGAAGGACCAACCAACATGTATTGTGACAATGACTCGGTTGTTAAGAATGTAACACACCCGGAAAGCCCTTGTAAGAAGAAGCATAACAGCATTGCTTACCATAAGGCACGCGAATGCATTGCAGGAAAGATTATCCGGATTGGAAAGGAACCCGGTGAAACTAATATTGCAGATCTACTCACTAAACTTATGGGTGGGGTAAAGCTATTCTCCTTATGTAGGAGATGTATGTGGCGGTGCAAATAAGGGACCGGCCCTTAAGGTATCTTCTACAAGTACTTAACAGTACGAGTACGAAGACACGGGGACTCTAGAAAAGCGCCGGTAGCAAACGTACAGACATACGAACATTCGGGAATACACACGAATGAGATAACACACACGTATGACTAACAGGCAAATAAGCGAGCCGACTCGCTGAATCGCTAACAGTAATAGAGCACCAATAAAGGTTCGATCTCAGAGGTCATCTTACACGTAATTGCTCACAAATCTAAATACTAATACTTGAAATCACTGAATACTGCTAGTAAGAATATCTAGCGGACTACACGTGTAAACGCGTAGTGACGAGAGGAAAAATAGAGTACATGGTGCATGGAACAGAAAATTAAGATGCCGTTATTGTTAAATAATTTCTGAAAGATATTTGTTAGTAGGGGAAGATGAGGGGGGAATCATGTGTGTGTTTGAGCTGGATGCAACAACGAGAATATCATAAGAGGAGGAGAAGGAGGATTTAGTCATATCATAGGTGGCAATAGTTGGTTGAGGTAGAGGATGAGTTTGTTGAAATCCATTTCTCCTCAGGACAGAATAAAATTGCAATATTGACTGACCAGCTCAGATAAGCATGGCAACCATTGCAATTTACATTGAGGACATGTATTCAAGTCATGGTAATTGTGAGAATAATGAGACATGGAGTAACTATTGTTGCAGATAATCAGATGAGAATGAAGCGTTGATTGTTGACAGTGTGAGCAGGGTTGCTGCATAAGGGAAAGGCAAAGCTTGATGGTGTAAGTGTCGAGAGATGACTCATAGGTCCTTAAGCAGAGTTTAACAAGTGGTAGGGATATTGTTTGCACGCCTGTAGAAACAGGGCATTGTAGATCGGTGAGTAGGAACAATATGTGTTTGCATACTGCATGCGTATCAGGATACAAACAGACAATGGTTTTGCGTGTAGCAATTATGGTATAGTCATGTAAAATGAAGGGAATGATGTGTTGGAACTGTGTCGGAGAATATAAAATGATTCCGAAACAGAGCAATGTAAACAATGTTTGTCAACAAACAGCCAATCTGTGCAGAGAATGAAAATGAGAAATTGAGTGAGTTGCATGCCGGCAAGATAGTAAGAAGTATGACTGAAAACGAATATAATAAGGAGGGACATACTGGAACCATTCTGTTTGGAAGACGGCATGGTAAAACACAAAGAAAGAGGAATGTTTGGGTAGGGGGTGAGCGCTGCAACAAAATGAGAGGCAAAGAAAGCAATTGTAAGTGTTGTCATGATGTGCCGAGAAATATTTCAGGGAATAAAGGAAAATAAATGGAAGAATGATAATCGGAGCGCTATTTTCTGCTCAGAAAAATGACCGCCAAAGGTATGGGGAATATAAAGTATTGAGATACATAGGGAATTGAATAGATATAACGATCAATAAAAAAGACAGTTAAGTTTA
Source organism: Pseudo-nitzschia multiseries (assembly GCA_037355745.1). NCBI lineage: Eukaryota > Bacillariophyta > Bacillariophyceae > Bacillariales > Bacillariaceae > Pseudo-nitzschia > Pseudo-nitzschia multiseries. The sequence goes on along the minus strand of CM074782.1, from coordinate 18,133,194 downwards.
CATAGGATAGGAACCAATCCTGAGGCTCATTCAAAGATCAGTAGATAGAAAAGACCCAATAACAAAACCCAGCAGTAGCACTAATCTAGAAAAGCGCGGGTAGCAAACGTACGGACGAGCAGACATCCGAAGATATAGTACACGAATTTGATAACACACACACGTATGACTAACGGACCAATAAAGCAAACGGCTAACTTATGCCGGCTCACTGAATTGCTAACAGTGCATCAAAAGAGGTGCGCTAAAAGTGTGCAAAAGAGGTGTGATCCAATAATCAGCATACATGATAATCACTCACAAATTAAAATATTCCTACTTGAAATCACTGAAACTACTACTACTTGATAGTTACACCGCAGATACTCGCGTAAGTGATGTAGGCTCATGAGAGCAAAATTACAGTTTATCAGACCCAATTGGTCTCAAAGAGTCTGGGTAACCAATGAAAGCTGATTGCCAACTGATCACTGGTTAATCACCATCTGAAGCCCAAAGGCCGGATGTTAAAGACCCTTCACTTCTCTGCAAAAGAGACTCAGGCGCTTATACGGCTAACAACACGACTAGTGCAGCAGAGCACACCAGGCTAATACATGTGACTTCTACTGAGATTTGTAGGGGGGAAGAACACCAAAAGTTTGTTATCTACCTAAAGAGGACACTTGCAAGGAAGATCCCCATCAGCAACAATGGGGATTGCAAAGGAACGTGTTAAAGCTAGCATGATGAATCATGCCCGCCCTAGTCTAAAGGATGCGAATGTTAACAACTACTCATACTCTTAACACCAATTGATAACAACCAATGGAAACGCGAACAGCCAAAGCTCGAAATAGAGCCGGCAGGATAATAAGGTGATGTACACGTGTTCAGTACAGGGAATCACTTAACGGCCTACAAAAGAACTGTTAACATAATAGAGAGTCAAAAAGAGAACCCCTAAGTGACACGTGGTGCAATAATGCAACCATTGAAAATGACACGTGACCTTGAAAACAAACAAGCATACAGGAATCATATTTAATTCCTAAAATGCACACAGGTATACTTACATGTATACAAATGATACAATAACAAAGCCAGCCAAGGTCATCTACATGCCCAGCATTGGTTACACACATATCCAAAAATAGAAATGATAAAAATGATTAATCAAATATTCAATGCCATTTTGATAAGAGGGAACAAATGATTGAGCTTATGTATCAAGGAACTGAAAAATTGGGTTTGGATAGGAATCATTCCTCACACCCTGGAACTGAGCCTATTACTAGCAAAAGCACATGGATCAGAAAATACTCCACAAGTTGCTTCATAACTCAGAAAAAATCACAATTCCAGCTTCTTCACAAAAACAAAAGTAATCTAAATTGCTATTACAAGCCTAGTACTCCCTACAACATTCCTGAACAACAACGAAACTGACACCATGGCGCCACCGACAAGACTACAAGCATCAGCGGAAGCAGCGGAAGCAGCAGCCGCCACAGAAGAGGTAGAGAGATTGCTACCCCCGATGGTTGCGGCATAACTAGCAGAGGATCAGCTTGAGGCGCTCGCCAGGTCATTGGTCACAAGACTGACAAACAACAATCTGTTGCTATCGCAAGCAGCCCAGGAAGCCAAGGAGAGAGCAGCCACCAATCTAGACATTCCCAGATATGAAGGAGAGAGGAAGCTAACAGCAGCAGAAGAATGCTTCAGACAAATCCTTGAGTCTCTCAGAGTAAACAGGCCCACAGCCAACAAGATATTCAGAAAACGAATACTCTAACACCAAATCCATCCAGGACCTGGACCCAGAAGGGATCAAGTCTTTCCTTGGGTCCTTGAACAAGTCAAAGCATCACCTATGCCCTGATCCAAAAGAAGTCTTTATCAGAAGGACTTTCAGGGACCGGCTCAAGCTATTTGTGGCCTGGGTTGATTTCCAGTCTATGATAGGCGCAACTGCCACTGAAGTTGCCTGGTTAGGGAACTTAACGGCCAAGTCCAACATGCATGACCGCCTCTGTTCTACCAAAGCGGATGATGCTAACACAGCAGTGAATTACCTAACACTTCCAGATAGGCTAACAACCATGTCCAAGTTCAGGGAATTTGATGAGAACCTCAGAGAGTACCGGCAACATAAGAGGGGAGTCACCAAGACGCCCCTACTCTATGTGATAAGACAGCAATCCGCTGTTGAAATCTGATTCCTACTCCGTGTCGTTAGATTACAGTAGGAAGATTGCAGTAATATTGATTAGATTCTAAAATTGTGAGCATAATGATTAAGTTCTACCCGGACCGAACTGCACCTCTGTCGGTCCCTCTTTACGGGTCGTATATGCGTTGAGATGAATCGTATAAACAATTATTTGTTTTTGGCGGCTACCACGAGTGACTGATTTAGTCCGTCTGTATGTCCTTAACCGCGTGATTTCTAGAGTCCCCGTGTCTTCGTGGTAGTAACGTGATACTAGTAGAAGATACCTATCCCGCGGGTCTCATTTTTTCATCAACCCCATCTCGCCACATACACCTCATTGCTAGTTCAATTAGCCTGGATCCACTCATTAATTTTGTGAGTAAGTCCGCGATATTCGACTCGCCTGGCTCCTTTGCAATCCGGATAGTTCCTGCTGCTATGCACTCCCTTGCCTTATGATAAGCAACACTATTATGCTTCTTCTTACAAGGGCTTTCTGGTCGTGTAGTGTTCTTCACGACCGACTCATTGTCACAGTAGATATTGGTAGGTCCTTCTATAGGTACACCCATCATCCGTAGCTTATATCTTAGCCCCTCTACCATCTCGATTGCTATCCTAAGCGCGACTATTTCCGAGCCAAATGTAGATGTTTCAACAGTTGTTTGCCTCTTGGAGAACCACAAAATAGGTGCTCTGTTAACAAAAATAATGACTCCTGTATGGGATCTCCTGGTAGCCTTGCAACCCGCATGATCCGCATCCACAAAACATGTGGTAATAACTGCCTTTCCTTTTGGTTCAGGCATATCTGGAGGCAATAGCTCTTTGGCCTCTGGATAGAATTCACTCCAGTCGCACGACTGAAAATTTGACTCATCTACATCAGGCATAGATGCATCGAACACCAACTTAGACTTGCTGTAATTCTTCAAGTATGCAAACAAATGGAACAACTGGTTGAGATGACCTTCCCTGGCTTGCGCGAGATATCGAGACATAAGTGATACGGGCATAATTATATCCAATCGACCGAGTTCACATATCCACCGGAGTATCCCAACTAAACCTTGATAGTAGTTTTGTTTCTCCGGATCAAGTTCTGGTGACGCGTCTATCTCAGGCCTATATTCAGAGCTCAATGGTGACCTTGCTGTCTTGGGTAGTACCTTAAACGCGTATCTTCCAGTTAGTAGTTCTTCTTCAACTGATTTGATGGCCTTCGCAGTATACTTAGATGAAGCCATGGACCAGTACGGGTTACCGTCTATGTAGGTCTTTCCTATATCAGCGCCCAAGTAGAAAGAAGGTTCTTCAACTGTTCCATTCTTCAACTTGAACTGCCTTTCTATCGCATCCATCTGGAACTTTGGGTCCATTCCACATACAAGGATATCATCGACATAAGCCACACAGTACTCGTAGTAAGCTGAGCCATCTGGTTTGAATGCAGATCGGAGATGCACGTCAGGATCTGCTTTGCAAGATACATAACCAAGCTCTCTTAAGTGACTAGCCAAGTGTGATCGAAAAGATGCCCCAGCAACCGGGAGTCCATATAAAGCCCTTACAATCTTGCAGGGCCTTCCACATAGTTCCGACGCGAACCCTTGGGCCTCTGTTGCTATTGTGAAGTACTTCTCCTTGATGGGTGCCGTTAAGTAAGCGTTCTGTATATCCGCGCTGAGTACATCTAGGTTGTTGAGTGCTGCCACTAGAAAGAACAATCGAACCGAATCCCTACTGGGTACACTGGAATAAGTATATTCCTTGGCGATTTCTGGGACTTTGTGACCGTCTCCAACTAACCGGGCCTTCCGTGTTAAGTCGATCTTGACGTCAAAGACCATGTGCATGGTTATTTTAGTATGCCCCACCGGTATTTTGTCTTCCTCATTGAATTCGAAAGCAATAGAGCTGTTCCTCATTTCTTTTGCAATAGCCCGAGCCCAATGATCGGTCCCTGTTTCCCTATCAATGGCTTTTGCTTCTGAAATAGACTTAGGGAGCCGGACCCCGTACTTATGAGACTTGGTCCAGTATTTGGTTTTAGCGCCAGATAAGATCCGGTCCTTTTTCCGAAGTACTTTGTAAGCCCACCACTTAAACGCTGGCTCATTTATGACGCCTTCTTCACGGGCGTATATTGCTGTTTCAACCAGGAAGCTCTCCTTCATATCGCTTAACTTTGCCCAGGATGTAGTGCCATCCTTCCATCTAACAAGAAACCTCCATCCTTTGGTTGTTGGCTTTGTTCTAGTTTGTCCGGACTTTGTTGTATAAGTGGCCTGTTCGACAGTTAAGGCATCTGAATCCCTCTCAGAATCGATAATCTCATCCATCAGGCAATACATGCGCCCTTCGTCGTCAACGGAAGAATAGATACTCTCTGAAAGTGTATTGGCTGTATAGATTTCAATAGATCCATCCGGCATGGCGACCTCGTAAGACCTCGTGTCTAAGAGTGGATTGTTGTTCTTCTCGCCAATCAGCACACCATCCTTATCCCTGCAACGGCTCTTGACTAGCCCCCGGATATGTTGGTCCCCTATCTGCAGTAATACTTCAGTCCCAAGATACTCATCAAGGTCTTTATCAGATAGGTCATCGACATCCGGGGAAGAAGCCTCAGCTTCTGCCATGAGCACTTCATCCTCCCCCTCATATTTGCCATCAAATAGGCCCAGAGGTGGTTCGCCAAGTTCATTTTCAAGATAAGTATCGGAAGGTTTAACCTCGTCACCTATTTTTGCGTTGATCTCTTTGTTGTGTGCTTCCAACTGTGATAGAATATCTGGATGTCTCCATTCTTCCTCAGATATAGCCCGGGTGCTGTTTGTTATGTGAACCTTTCCAGTCTTAAATAAGACATAGTGACAATCTCCACCACCAAAAGTGTCTCCACATGGGCCCAGCCACCGGCCAAGCCTATTTGTTTTCCCATTTAAGTCATACCACCAAATAAAGTCATACCAGTCGTGGATCATATACAGGGTGATATCTGGGGTATACCCATGCACCAGTTCGAAGTTAGTCCTCCCCATTGAGGAAGGATCACTTGATGCCATGAGGTTCATCCGGCCGGCCGCTAACATTCCACAGAAGGCCCAACACCTCCTGGGACTGCCCTTCTTAGAAGTCATCCAACGGATTGCCCTTCTTAGGTCCCCGGCACTGTGTTCAGCTGTATTCTGCCAAGAGCAGTGAGGCTGTATGTATGTTTGTCGAATGCGATACTCCGACCGGAGCTTATTCCAACCGGTGTTGTGTGTCTCATGACTCCCCTGGGCCTTTGCCCCATCTGTAACAAGGTGTTCTGGAATTCCTACTTCATTAATAAAGCAAGATAAGCCATCATGACATCGGACCTCTCCCCTGACAGGATAGAAGGCCACATAGCCCTTTCCATTCGCAAAAATCTGGGCTGCTGTATCATTTCGAATGATACTGGGAACCTTGAACTTCATAGTGTCGGCATACCATCGGCCCTTGAGCATCCTCCTATTCCTCCACTTCTGTGTCTTCAGTCTCTTTGTAATAGGCTGGGACAGTTGTCGAATGCCATCTTGGGTAGTGACTTCAATAGTAGCCTTGGCCCGCTTCTCACTGATATTCCACATCTTAGCAATGGCCTTGGCATCATACCTGTCAACCTTGTCGGGTATCCTTATTGGAGGTCCCCATTGGCCCCGTCGTATGAAAGACTTCTTGTCAAGGGACATTTCTTGGTCTAGGACATCTTGTTGGCGCCTTAGTAGCTTCCTCTCCTTGGTTCGAGCCTTGGCTTCTTGTTGAATGGCAAGCTCAGCTTCAGATAATGAAGGCTTGGTGGAAACATCAGAAATCGTAGAATTTGCTGAATTTCGAAGGTTTTCTTGGTCCTCCCCGTTGGTTCCAGCAAGGGCTGAAATGAATCGGGTGGAGACGTCCGTTGGGGTATATCCGGTGCGTTGGGAAGGAACTCTATTAGTACAGACAGAAGCCAAATGGAGTAGCCGGTTCGTGTCGTACCCTGTGCCAAGTGGTTCTGGATGAATCGTGGATGAATATTTGACTGGAGTCCCACAAGCCGGCAGGCAACCTGAAAGAGTAGCAACAACCCGCGGGAAAGAAGCATTGGTGGCTGCTTCCTCCTCTGCGAAGTGAGAGGAATAGGGGTCCCAGGTGTGGGTATCTGTAGCCAGTATGTGTTCACAGTTTGCCAGTTCCTTCTTTGTAGGCTTCCGGGAATCAAAATAGGATATGACTCCTTCAACGTGGAGAGGGATGAAGAGTTCAGTGTCGTCCGATTGAAATGTAATCCCGTGTGTAGAATTGGAGTCGTATCGCCTTGGGGTGTCCTCAACCTTGTTGAAGTTGCAGTCCCGGACTTGATTGGGACATACCAAGCTGTGTTGCAACTTGGTGCCAAAGAACAAAGCCTGCCCAAAGACCAAGATGTAAGTAATCCCATCGGTTGGGTCAGTCCAAGCTGTGGCGCAACAGGCAATAGGGACGTTCTTAAGCGGTGAGTATGTATCTGAGAATGGTGCAACATCCACATATGTCAAGATAGAATCCAATGAATCCAGTAATACCATATTTGATCCCGCGGCTGTTGTATCAGCGTGGCTGTCCAACTCGCATCGACCGTTACCTTGAGACGGTGTGCCAAAACTCTTGATATGGACTATCGGCCGGCCTACCCGGGATACAATCGACAGGCCCCGGCCGGCAAATCAGTCTTGGTTCTTCTTCTTGTGAGTATGGCTACCGAACTGATCGCCGGCCGGCCCTTTTGCTGTAGTGTTGTCCCCTTTGGCTTCAACAAGAGAAACTTGTGCAGACTTTGAATTGGAGTTGAGAGCTGGTCGTAGGGACCGGACTTGGTTCTTCTGGGCAGCAGACATAGTGACCCAGATTTCCTTCGGATAGATCTTTCCCTCCAGAGGTCCGTCGTAAGTACCTGAAGTTTTCTGTTTCTTGTTGCCGTTGCCGTGTCTCTTGTTGGAGGAGGAGTTGCTATCGTTGTTGCGTTTGTTGCCGCCTTTTCCTTTGAAAGAGGAGATATTTCTGCGATTGCCTTTGCGGCTGGTTTGTAACTTCTTGATACCAAGCGCTTGAGTGAAGTGGGCGGAAGCCTTGTCGAAGCTGTCATACATGCCGCCTGCTTCATTTAGGACCAATTGCACCGCCATCTCGAGTCTTGGATCTGAGATAGAGTGACAGAAGTCAGTAACAAACTGATCTTCTGGTGGGAAGGCCTTATGTCGCAATAGGAACTCCTTTGCATCGTACCAACGCCTCTTGTGCTTGTCAAAGCTGTAGTTCTTGGTGTCCCCGGAGTAGGTGGAGCTCTGTAGGAAGGCCCTCTTTTCTTCTATGAGAAGTCTTACGTTCGTTGATTCATATGCCTGAGAATAGAGGGTGAAATATGCCTTCCTCCCATCCCCGTCCGTTCCAAGTCCTTGGATGTAGGACCAACCGGGACCCGCTCCCACCAATTTGAAGAGGATTCCCCATAGTGTATTGTTGTCTTTTGTCCAGTGGGACCCTGAGTGAACGGTGCAACGTATAGAATATTCGTTCCAGTTGGCATATGTATCTGTTGGAGCAGACCCAACGGTCCCCCCTCTCTCAGCATCACCGACCATCGATTCCTTTCGAATTGTGTATAGTAGAGATGTTTTGGTGACACCCCTTTTGTGTCTAAGGTACTCCCTAAACCGTTCATCGAATTCCTTGAATTTCGACATTGCAGTGAGTGGTTCTGGGAGAGTCAGGTCCCCGGCCGCCGTGTTGCTGTCATCCTCCTTGAGAGACTTGAGGCGCTCCCGAGTCTTGGATTCAGCATCCGGATCAGCTACCCAGTCAACTGGGGTAGCTGTGGCTCCAATGAGGGGCTGAAAATCAATCCACGCCACAAACAACTTGAGTCGATCCCCAAAAACCCTCCCCACATACACTTGCTTTGGGTCCGGGCAGTAGTTGTGTTTGGTCTTGTTGACACCATTCACCAGGGATTTGATAGCAGAGTCATCCATGTCCCGCAGGGAGTCGGTACTGCTGTGGCCGGTCCGGAAGAGCTCATCTGCGGTGATCCGGTTCAACCCAAAGGATTCCAAGATTTCTCTGAAGACTACCTCTGTTGGGGTTAGAGTCCTTTCCCCTGCGTACCCAGGGATCCCCTCAAGTTGATTAGCGCGTTCGATTGCGTCTTGGACCTCTTGTGTGAGCGACGGGGCCCGGTTGGTATCCATCATGGTCCTAATGAATTCCATTTGCGCTGCCGTAAAGCCAAGATTGGCAGGAATGGCTGGTCCATTGTTAGCATGTTCACCAGCTACTGCGTTAGCTGCTGCAGCCGCTGGATTAGCGGCCGCATTGTCGTTGCGTTGGTTCTGTCGGGCTGTTCTTCCTCTCACCATGGTTGGTATTTGGTCCGGAATAGCTGTTTACTTGATCTGTAAGTGATATATGAATGATTTTCTGAGGGGATTCTGTATTTCACACGCAGTCACTTCCCTCGCGATATCGCTAGTAGTGGATATTTCTCCCTGTGGAATTTGCAAACGTTTCTATTCCGAATGAAAATCACCCCGTTGCCCCTTACTTAAGCAAACTGTTTGGGTTCCGGTTTCGAATCATGGCCGTTGAGTTTACTCGTGCGGGAATCTATTGACCGTTAGATCCGGCCCGCTGCATGTTCCCGTGGGATTCTGGGGCCGTTGAATTATTTTCACAGGGATTGGGACCGTTGATTTGTTTTCCCGTTATTTTACGGTTACAAGTCCATCGGGTCCCCCTATTTAGCGGGAGTTGAAATTATTGTAGAATAATTCAGCTGCCATCTCCGTATAGTTCGTAGGCTCAGAACAGCTTAGTGTACACGTCTGTACGCTGTCCCACCTCATGTGAGTATCATATTGACTCGTATAGAGGAATCTATCCCTCCTAACTGTACTCGCACCTACTGCTATCTGTGAGCTTTAAGCTCCTAACTGTTGGTGTTACTGTTGTTGTTGTTGTTGTTGTTGGGGTCTTCTTACTCGTCTTTATCGTGTCATTTCGAGACCCCGTGTGGGTCTCTTCCATTGTTTGAATTGGGACACGTTTACGTTTGAATGTAGAGACTGCGGTTGTTCTGGCCCCCCCCGGAGTTCGAGGTGTTGTACTGATGGCATTTGTTTGTTCCCCTATGGCCATTATGTCGTTTGAGGGAAGCAAGAGGTATTAGCTCATGCCCGGCTGCACTAGTGCCATTACCCGTCTAAGTGCTCAAACATGGACATAGCCTTCAGGGGTCTTTGATTAGCCGGTGATCAGTCGGTAATCTTTCTCTCTTCGTCCATTGTCGTGTGGACACTCCTTATGTGGTTAGAGTCTGGGTCTGATAAACTCTGATTCCTACTCCGTGTCGTTAGATTACAGTAGGAAGATTGCAGTAATATTGATTAGATTCTAAAATTGTGAGCATAATGATTAAGTTCTACCCGGACCGAACTGCACCTCTGTCGGTCCCTCTTTACGGGTCGTATATGCGTTGAGATGAATCGTATAAACAATTATTTGTTTTTGGCGGCTACCACGAGTGACTGATTTAGTCCGTCTGTATGTCCTTAACCGCGTGATTTCTAGAGAAAATCTTGATAGGGAAGGAACTGTCAGAACGGGTCCTGGAGACATGTACGCCAACTGGACTGAGTATGCAATCAGATGCACAATCCACAATGGCTCACATTGGTCTCAAGACAACAATACGCTATGGAGGATACTCTTCAAATTGGTCACATCTGGTTCCGGTTGGTCCTATATTCAAAATTATGGGACTCAAGGGGGGGGGGGGGGGGGGGGTAAGAGGGGATGGCTTTAAGGCATACTTTGCCCTCTACTCTCAAGCCTATGAGGAGACCAACATCAAACTGATTACTGAGGCAAAAGGACAATTTATCCGGGAATTAATCTACACAGGAGATTCCAAGCACTACAACTTTGATAGGCACAAACGCTTGTTGCATGATGCTAAGCAAACTCTGCTAAGACACAACACATTCCTGCCTGAAGATCAGTTTGTGTATGACTTCTGTCACTCTCTATACAATACATGACTAGAGCATTCAGTTCCTAAAGTCATAACAGAAGGCTCGGAGTACTATGCCAACTTTGAGAAGGCTTCTGCCTACCTCACTTGTACTCTTGGTGTCACGAAGATCCAGAACCAAAGGAAGAGGTGAAGAAATGTGTCGGCTTTCACCAACAACAAAAAGAAGAAAAAGGCAACAACAACAGTGGCAACGCTTCTCCTAGCAAGCCAAAAGGCAACAACACTAATAGTGGTATGAGAGCACAACAAGGGACCTACAAAGGACCCATTGAATGTAAGTTCTATCTGTGAGAAGTCTTGTTGAGCATGTCTCAAGACCAGCAACAAAGAGTCCAAACGCTAAAACAAGCAAAGAATGCTAATAGCAGAGGCAATCACCAATCTAAAGTAGCAGCAACAGCTGGGACTCCTCCTACTAATACCAGCCCAGCCAGCAACCAGTTTGGCTGTGGCAGCCATATTGAAAATGGGAATCAATTCACTGGCCGGAGCCTTAAGATAGAATCAAGGGTAGGCCGGCCAATTGTTCATCTGAAAGAGATGAGCCAGTCATTCACTGTTAAGCCAGGCCAATGCAAGCTTGATAGTCATGCAGACACAACTGCTGCAGGATCCTATATGGTATTACTTGATCTGTTGGATTCTATAATGACTTTTGCTGACATTGCCCCATTTTCTGATGCTTACTCACCAATGAAAGATGTTCCTATTGTCTGTTATGCTACTGCATGGACAGACCCAACGGATGGTATCACATACATCTTGATGTTTGGATAAGCTCTCTATTTTGGAAACTCACTACAGCACAGTCTGATCTGTCCTAACCAGATCCAAGACTGCAATTTGAATGTGGTTGAAGACACACCAAAGCGCTACAACAGTTCCTCCAGTCACAGTCTCACCTTTTGGTCCAATAGCTTCAAACTGATGGTCCCACTCCAAGTCAACGGCGGTATCTCCTACTTTGATATGCGCCGGCCCACCAAACGCGAGCTTGATACATGTGATCATGTGCTCACAATGCATACACATACTTGAAATCCATATGCTTCTCACTTTGAAGAGAATGAGGAGGCAGCTAATGCTTCATTCCCACAAGTGGTTACAGCCCTCTCAGGAGGAGGACCAATGCAAGAGACTGAATCTTGGATTCGCTCAACAGAAAATCCAACATATATTGGTGTTAAGGGCAATGAGTATTGACTTAGCTATCTATAAAAGATCTGCACTACTTGCACTCAACAGTTGGAGTACACTCAACAAGATATTGGTGACCGGTTACACTCAGCTTATGTTGGAAGTACCGGGGACAAGGAAAGCTTGGAGAATCTCCAAATTTTGGCTAATTTCACCAAAACTTCAATTTCACTAACAGAGGAAGAGATTGCCATCTAAAAGGAAGCAAAAGCTCGGACAAAAGAATGAAAGTTACTCTGGCACCAGCAGGACATGATAGATAAGGAGACCTTGTCTCTTGAAAAGAGACCATTTATTGGCGTGGACAATGGGGACCTCTGATAAGAATTCCAGAGAAAGTGGACCAATATGATTCCAAAGCCATTGCAAAGATGTGGAACATCAGTGTTAAGTTGGCCAAGGAAACTATTAAGGTCACCACCCAGAAAGGCATAAGAAACCTTACCCAGCCAATCACCCAAAGGCTAAAGACCCAAAAGTGGAGAAACAGAAAAGCACTTGAGGGTGAGTGGTTTGCTGATACTATGAAGTTCAAAGTACCAAGTATTATCTGGAATGATACAAATGCACAGATCTTTACCAATGGCAAAGGATATGTGGCATTCTACCCAGTAAGAGGGAAATCTTAATATCATGACAGACTATCTTGTTTCATAAATGAGGTAGGAATCCTGGAGCATCTTGTCACTGATGGGGCAAAGGCCCAAGGAAATCATGAGACACACAGTACGGGATGGACTAGACTTCAGTCGGAGTATCCGATTTGCCAAACATACATTCAGCCCCATTGTTGGTGGCAAAATACAGCCGAGCACAGCGCAGGGGACCTAAGAAGATCTATCTGTTTGATGACTTCTAAGAAAGAAAGCCCAAGGAGGTGCTGGGCATTTTGTGGTATGCTAGCTGCTGGGCACTTACGCAATACTGCATCTGGGGACCCATCTGCTATGGGCAGGACCGGATTTGAATTAGTCCATGGATATACTCCGGACATAAATCCATATATGGTCCACAACTGGTGTGATTTCATCCAATGGTATGACCTACAGGAGAAATTGGAGAAATATGGATGTTGACTGGGCCTATGTGGGGATACTTATGGTGGTGGAGACTGCCATTATGTATTATATAAGACCAGCAAAGTTCACATAACAAATGGTACAAGGCCTATATCTGAAGTTGAGTGGAAACACCCAGATACTATCCTATAGTTGGAAGAACACAACAAATTGCTTAACGAAAAGATTGGTGATGAGGCAAAACCTTCAGATACTTATCTGGAAAACAAGCTAGGAGAGCCACCATTGGGCCTATTTGATGGCAAATATGAGGGTGAGGATGAGGTACTTATGGTCAAGCCAGATGCATCTTTCCTGAACGTCAATAATTTAACCGACAATCTTGATGAGTATCTTGGTAGCCAAGTGTTACTGCAGATAGGGGACCAACGGATTTGCAGTACGTTTAATAGCCGGTAAAGGGACGCAAGTGGAATCCTAGTTGGTGAAAAGAATAGCAATCCACTCTTAGACTCTTTGTCCTATGAAGGATCTATGCCAGATGGATCAATCAAAATCTACACTGCAAATATGCTTGTGGAGAATCTCTACTCGTCTGTGGATGATGAAGGGCATATGTACTGCCTACTGGATGAGCTGCTTGATTATGAGAAAGACACCAAGGCTCTAACAACAGAGCAGGCGACTATCACTACTAAGTCTGAACAAACTTGAACTAAGCCAACAACCAAAGGATGGAGGATTCTAGTGAGTTGGTAAGATGGGACTTCTTCTTGGACCAAGTTAAGTGACAATAAGGAAAGTTTCCCGTCAAAACAGCTTTATTTGCCAAAGAACACGGCATAATAGATGAGCCAGCATTTAAGTGGTGGGCCTATAGGGTTATTCAGAAGGAAGATTAGATAATCTCTGGTGCTAAAACCAAATACTGGACCAAATCCCATAAGTGTGGGGTTCGCCTACCAAAGCCAATTGCTGAAGCAAGGAAGATTGGCAGCAAATCCGGAAGCAACTATTGGGCCCAGGCTATTGCAAAGGAGATGAAGAACAATTCTATAGCCTTTGAGCTCAACAATGAAGACAAAAAGCCTGTGGCGCATACCAAAATTACTATGCACATGGTATTTGACATGAAAATTGGTGGAGTTGTTAGTTGAACGTTTAACACTAACCCTAGGAGTTGACAACGTAACCTTGTAGACGGAGTTTATGTGGGGGGGGTTTGGGGGGGGGAAAATACGTAGAAATATTAAAAAAATCTGTTTTTAACAAGTAGACTTGGTACAAACGCTACGACTAAAAATCGTAAAAAACAGTACCCAAACATTTATTTACGGAAATGAGATGCTTCTTCTAAAAGCAATAGTAATATGTAGTGCCGCGCGTTCATTTTTATGGTAGCGAGCTCTCATTTTTATGATTGCAAGTAACCATAAGATTTAACCTGAATATACATAAAAATCATACGATTAAAATCTGTCTTAGATCAAGTTGGTCGTCACGTCCGTCGTCGTCAACCTTGCTAGATGAGAGAGTTCTTGGTGAGTAATAATATCGGACTTGTGAGAATTGGTACAATTTGTAAATGAATGAGTCGGACTTGATGTACTTACAGCCATCTACTCTCATACCGGCACAACGGAGGTGCGAAATATTGTACGGTACTCTCATACCGATCGATTGGTAATAGATCACTTGGTAGCATCGGTACGTACAGTATGTACCTTGTTCGAATTTAAAATAGAATTTTTGAAACGAAAAAGCCAACAAACCGAGGCGCAAAATATTGTACCGTACCGCAGCCGTACCGTACGTACGGTGAGTGGACTTGATGTATTTACAGCCATCTATCTACTCTGAATTCGATCGAAAAAGCCAACAAACCGAGGCGCGAAATATTGTACCGTACGGTGAGTGTACCGGTACAAGATAAAAATACCACAATTAATACCCAGTACCAAAACCATGTAGAAGTCTACAGGAAATAAACATATGTGTGCTCCGCACACCGAAGTCCCTTCAAAAAAAGAACAAGACGAAAGACCCTGAAAACACACCGAAAAACTCACTCCTAAGACAATTTTTTTGATGGGAAGTCCGATCATCGAAATCAGGAATGTCAGCCCATGATGTTTGAAGTCGATCGAACAAGGGTTTCGATCATACTAGTCATCTTGCTTCTACAGGAATCTTCTCGTACGAATGAATGAATGAGACACGAATGAATGAATGAGACACGAATGAATTGATTTTTTTTTCTTACGTACGAGATTGATTTTTTTTTTTCGTACGTACGAGATTGATTTTTTTTTGTACGTACGAGATTGATTTTTTTCTTTCGTATGTACGAGATTGTTTTTTTTTTTTCGTACGTGTAGGATTCTACACTACTACAAAATCATGTAGAATTCTACATGATGTACTAGATACTTCGTACGCGAAAAAAAAAATCTCTCTCACACAAACACACAGTAATTTTATTTTCTACCTCGGGACAAAAGAAATCACTTTTTCTACCCCCAGACAAAAAAGTCACTTTTTCTACCTCGCAACAAAAAAAAAACACTTCATAATCAGCCTTCTGACATCCAACTTATTTGAGTAGAGTTGCTATTTGGCACTCCGTCGGTGAACGTGGGATTCCACCTTATACTTCTTTATCAGTATTCGGCAGGTTATCCGTGCTCTTATATTTTAGTCTGAAATAACAGCCTTGTACTGGAAAAAGAATTAGCTCGCATTGGACAAGAGGTGGTTTGCTGATAGATATTGTTTGAATTGGCCGCCAAACATATATGTCTTGAAAGCAATAAATCTCTATCCATTGCTTCTATATCAACAGGCACGAGGTACTGTTTTTCGTGACAGAGGAGTAAGAAGGCTGCAAATCAACGGCAGCAGCAACAACAACAATTTCATTGGGACGATTGTCGGAACAACGATTGTCAGAACAACAACGATTGTCGGAACAACAACGATTGCCGGAACAACGATTGTCGGAAAGATTGTCGGAACAACAACGATTGTCGGAACAACGGAACAAGCAACGGTACGAATTTCTTCTTATTTTCATAGGAACGGAAGAAACCATCAAATCGGAATCGGAAGAAACCATCGAATCGAATCGACTGTATCAACAAATTGACCGTATCAACAACAAATAGACTGTATCAACAAATTGACCGTATCAACAAATCGACAGCATCAACAACGGGAGCAGACGGCAACAACGGTGACACGCACGAGCGAACATCAAATAAACGGGAGTAGACAGCACAACACGGCAGCGGGGTAGGTTAGCATGTAGATTATATTATTCTGTTGTTATGATTTCCTCTACATCAATAGATACTCACTCATTTTGTTCAATTATTATATATTGTTATAGATCCGCAACAGCAACAACGATCAAATCGCAAACAACAACGTCGCCGGCAACAAAATAGGCACCAACGTCAGCAACGAGCGGCAGCGGGCCAATCGTTTGTCAACAAATCAACGGCAACAACGACAGCAGCAGCAGCAGCAGCAATACCCCTAGGCAACAACGGCAACGAATCGTCGGCATCGAATCGCTCCTCCACCGGCGCTGGGTTGCTCGTTCCGATTGCTCGCTTGACCGAAGTTCGATAGTATTTCCAATTCAACTTCTTGTTAATGGTAGGATTTGTACACAGCGACGTCGGAAAAGAAAAACTTGCGACAGTCAGTCAATGGACTCGCGCTGCAAGAGATCCTGTTTCGATTGCTGGCTTGACCGAAGTTCGATAGTATTTCCAGTTAATGGTAGGATTTGTACACAGCAACGTCGGAAAAGAAAAACTTGCGACAGTCGGTCAGATCGATCGATCCTATTTTGATGGCTCGTGGCTAGTTTCCATCGACCGAAGTTCGATAGTATTTCCAATCTAACTTCTCGTTAATGGTAGGATTTGTACACAGTGACGTCGGAAAAGAAAAGCTTGCGACAGTCGGTCAATGGACTCGCGCTGCAAGAGATCCTGTTTCGATTGCTCGTTCCGATTGCTCGCTTGACCGAAGTTCGATAGTATTTCCAATCCAACTTCTTGTTAATGGTAGGATTTGTACACAGCGACGCCGGAAAAGAAAAACTTGCGACAGTCGGTCAATGGACTCGCGATGCAAGAGATCCTGTTTCGATTGCTCGTTCCGATTGCTCGTTTGGCCGAAGTTTGATAGTATTTCCAATCCAACTTCTTGTTAATGGTAGGATTTGTACACAGCGACGTCGGAAAAGAAAAACTTGCGACAGTCGGTCAATGGACTCGCGCTGCAAGAAGTCTCTGTTGCTATTGCTTGATTGATTAAAATTCCCTCGACCAAAGTTTGATAGTATTTCCAATCCAACTTCTTGTTAATGGTAGGATTTGTACACAGTGACGTCAGAAAAGAAAAACTTGCGACAGTCGGTCAGATCGATCGATCCTATTTCGATGGCTCGTGGCTAGTTTCCATCGACCGAAGTTCGATAGTATTTCCAATCCAACTTCTCGTTAATGGTAGGATTTGTACACAGTGACGTCGGAAAAGAAAAACTTGCGACAGTCGGTCAATGGACTTGCGCTGCAAGAAGTCTCTGTTACTATTGCAATCACTTGCGTCACTTGCTGCGCGCCGGTACTGCACTGCTGTGGCTGTGGCTGTGGCTGTGATTTGTTTTCTACTTCCTGTCGTTAGATTGCAGTAGGTAGGTTGCTGTAATATTGATTAGGTTCTAAAATTGTGAGCATTAGGATTAAGTTATATCCGGACCGCACTGCACCTCTATCGGTCCCTCTTTACGGGTCGTATGTGTGTTGAGATGAATCGTATAAACAGTTATTTGCTTTGGCGACTATCACAAGTAACTATCGTAGCCTTGAATCAAAGACTTGAGTCATGGAATTGAATCATACACTTGAGTCATAGAATTGAATCATGGAATTGAATCATGGAAGTGCGTCAAAGCATTGAGTCATAGAATTGAGTCATAGAATTGAATCATAGAATGATAAATAATAGAATGGAATCATAGAAATTAATCATAGAAATGAATTGTAGGTTTGAGTCAGACAATGGAATCATAAGCTGGAATCATAGACTTAAATCATTAAATTGAATCATTGACTGGAGTCAAAGAATTGAATGATAAATGTGAATGATATACTTGAATTATATACTTGAATCATAAAATTGAATCATGGACTTCAATAATAGAATTGAGGTCACAGAATTGAATTGCAGATTTGAGTCATGGACTGGAATCGTAGCCTTGAATCAAAGACTTGAGTCATAGACCTGAATGATGGAATTGAATCATAGATTTGAATCATGGAATTGAATCATGGAAGTGCGTCAAAGCATTGAGTCATAGAATTGAGTCATAGAATTGAATCATAGAATGATAAATAATAGAATGGAATCATAGAAATTAATCATAGAAATGAATTGTAGGTTTGAGTCAGACAATGGAATCATAAGCTGGAATCATAGACTTAAATCATTAAATTGAATCATTGACTGGAGTCAAAGAATTGAATGATAAATGTGAATGATATACTTGAATTATATACTTGAATCATAAAATTGAATCATGGACTTCAATAATAGAATTGAGGTCACAGAATTGAATTGCAGATTTGAGTCATGGACTGGAATCGTAGCCTTGAATCAAAGACTTGAGTCATAGAACTGAATGATGGAATTGAATCATAGATTTGAATCATGGAATTGAATCATGGAAGTGCGTCAAAGCATTGAGTCATAGAATTGAGTCATAGAATTGAATCATAGAATGATAAATAATAGAATGGAATCATAGAAATTAATCATAGAAATGAATTGTAGGTTTGAGTCAGACAATGGAATCATAAGCTGGAATCATAGACTTAAATCATTAAATTGAATCATTGACTGGAGTCAAAGAATTGAATGATAAATGTGAATGATATACTTGAATTATATACTTGAATCATAAAATTGAATCATGGACTTCAATAATAGAATTGAGGTCACAGAATTGAATTGCAGATTTGAGTCATGGACTGGAATCGTAGATTTGAATCATAGCCTTGAATCATGGAATTGAGTCATACACTTGAGTCATAGAGTTGAATCATAGAATGAGGAGTAATAGAATGGAATCATAGAATTTAATCATAGAAATTAATCGCAGGTTTGAGTCAGACAATGGAATCATGAACTGAAATCATAGACTTAAATCATTAAATTGAATCATTGACTGGAGTCAAAGAATTGAATGATAAACGTGAATTATATACTTAAATTATATACTTGAATCATAAAATTGAATCATGGACTTCAATAATAGAATTGAGTCACAGAATTGAATTGTAGATTTGAGTCATGGACTGGAATCATAGCCTTGAATCATAGCCTTGAATCATGGAATTGAATCATACACTTGAGTCATAGAATTGAATCATGGAATTGAATCATAGAGTTGAATCATGGAATTCAATCATGGAAGTGTGTCAAAGCATTGAGTCATAGAATTGAGTCATAGAATTGAATCATAGAATGATAAATAATAGAATGGAATCATAGAAATTAATCATAAAAATGAATTTGGTTTTTTGGTTGATGATTGAGTTATAATTTGGTGGGGGATAGGCAGGATTTGCACTGTGTTCAAATCTAGTGGGTTTTGGGGTTGATGACTGAATTATATTTTGGTTAGGGACTGGAAAGATTTGCATTGTGTTCAAATCAGGTGGGTTTTAGGGTTGATTATTGAATTATATTTTGGTTGGAGATTGGCACGATTTGCACAGTGCTCAAATCTGGTGGGTTTTTGGGTTGATGAATGAGTTATATTTTGGTCGGGGATCGGCAGGATTTGCACTGTCTTCAAATCAGGTGGGTTTTTGGGTTGATGACTGAGTTATATGTTGGTCGGGGATTGGCAGGATTTGCACTGTTTTACAATCCTGTGGGTTTTTGGGTTGATGACTGAGTTATATTTTAGTTGGGAATTGGCAGGATTTGCACTGTTCTAAAATCTGATTGGTTTTTGAGTTGATGACTGAGTTATATTTTGGTTAGGGACTGGAAAGATTTGCACTGTGGTCAAATCTGGTGAGTTTTTGGGTTGACAATTTAATTATATTTTGGTTAGGGACTGAAAAGATTTGCACTGTGTTCAAATCTGGTTGGTTTTGGGGTTGATGACTGAGTTATATTTTAGTCGGGGATTGACAGGATTTGCACTGTGCTAAAATCTGGTGGGTTTTTGGGTTGATGACTGAGTTACATTTTATTCAGGAATTGGCAGGATTTGCACTGTTCAAAAATCTGGTGGGTTTTTGGGTTGATGACTGAGTTATATTTTGGTTAGGGACTGGAAAGATTTGCACTGTGTTCAAATCTGGTAGGTTTTAGGGTTGACGATTTAGTTATATTTTGATTAGGGACTGAAAAGATTTGCACTGTGTTCAAATCTGGTTGGTTTTGGGGTTTATGACTGAGTTATATTTTAGTCGGGAATTGGCAGGATTTGCACTGTGCTAAAATCTGGTTGGTTTTTGGGTTGATGACTGAGTTATATTTTGGTTAGGGACTGGAAAGATTTGCACTGTGTTCAAATCTGGTGGGTTTTAGGGTTGACAATTTAATTATATTTTGGTTCGGGGCTGAAAAAATTTGCACTGTGCTCAAATCTGGTTGGTTTTTGGGTTGATGACTGAGTTATATTTAAGTCGGGGATTGGCAGGATTTGCACTATTCTACAATCTTGTGGGTGTTTGGGTTGATGACTGAGTTATATTTTAGTCGGGAATTGGCAGGATTTGCACTGTTCTACAATCTTGTGGGTTTTCGGGTTGATGAATGAGTTATATTTTGGTTAGGGACTGGAAAGATTTGCACTGTGTTCAAATCTGGTGGGTTTTAGGTTTGAGGATTTAATTATATTTTGGTTAGGGACTGAAAAGATTTGCACTGTGTTCAAATCTGGTTGGTTTTTGGGTTGATGACTGAGTTATATTTTAGTCGGGGATTGGCAGGATTTGCACTGTGCTAAAATCTGGTGGGTTTTTGGGTTGATGAATGAGTTATATTTTAGTCGGGAATTGGCAGGATTTGCACTGTTCTACAATTTTGTGGGTTTTTGGGTTTATGACTGAGTTATATTTTAGTCGGGAATTGGCAGGATTTGCACTGTTCTAGAATCTGGTGGGTTTTTTGGTTGATGACTGAGTTATATTTTGGTTAGGGACTGGAAAAATTTGCACTTTTTTCAAATCTGGTGGGTTTTAGGGTTGATTATTTAATTATATTTTGGTTCGGGACTGAAAAGATCTGCACTGTGTTCAAATCTGGTTGGTTTTTGGGTTGATGACTGAGTTATATTTTGGTCGGGGACTGGCAGGATTTGCACAGTGATAAAACCTGGTGGGTTTTTGGGTTGATGACTGTATTCTATTTCAGTCGGGGATTGGCACGATTTGCACTGTGCTAAACCTGGTGGGTTTTTTGGTTGATGACTGAGTTATATTTTGGTCGGGGACTGGCAGGATTTGCACAGTGATCAAATATGGTGGGTTTTTGGGTTTAGACTGAGTTATATTTTAGTCGGGGACTGTCAGGATTTGCACTGTGTTCAAATCTGGTGGGTTTTTGGGTTGATGACTGAATTATATTTTGGTTAGGGAAAGGAAAGATTTGCACTGTGTTCAAATCTGGTGGGTTTTTGGGTTGATGATTGAGTTATAGTTTGGACAAAGATGGGCAGGATTTGAACTGTTTTCGAATCTGGTGGGTTTTTGGGTTGACGATTGAATTATATTCTTGTTAGGGACTGGAAAGTTTTGCACTGTGTTCAAATCTAATGGGTTTTTTGATCGATGACTGAGTTATATTTTGGTCGGGGATTGAGAGGATTTGAGCTGTCTTCAAATCTGGTGAGTTTTTTGATTGACGACTGAGTTATATTTTGGTCGGGGATGGGCAGAATTTGCACTGTGCTAAAATCTGGTGGGTTTTTGGGTTGATGACTGAGTTATATTTTAGTCAGGAATTGGCAGGATTTGCACTTGTCTAAAAAAAAGGTGGGTTTTGGGTTGATGACCTAGTTATATTTTGGTTAGGGACTGGAAAGATTTGCACAGTGTTCAAATCAGGTGGGTATTTGGGTTGATGACTGAGTTATATTTTGGTCTGGGACTGGCAGGATTTGCACAGTGTTCAAATATGGTGGGTTTTTGGGTTGATGACTGAATTAGATTTTGGTTGGGGATTGGCAGGATTTGCACTGTGCTCAAATCTGGTGGGTTTTTGGGTTGATGACTGAGTTATATTTTGGTCGGGGACTGGCAGGATTTGCACTGTGCTCAAATCTGGTAGGTTTTTGGGTTGATGAATGAGTTATATTTTGGTCGGTGATAGACAGAATTTGCACTGTGCTAAAATCTGGTTGGTTTTTGGGTTGAGTACTGAGTTATATTTTAGTCGGGGATTTGCAGGATTTGCACTGTGTTCAAATCTGGTGGGTTTTTGGGTTGATGACTGAATTAGATTTTGGTTAGGGATTGGAAACACTTACACTGTGTTCAAATCTGGTGAATTTTTGGGTTGATGACTGAGTTATATTTTGGTTGGGGATTGGCAGGATTTGCACTGTGCTAAAATCTGGTGGGTTTTTGGGTTGATGACTGAGTTATATTTTGGTCGGGAATTGGCAGGATTTGCACTGTGCTCAAATCTGGTGGGTTTTTGGGTTGATGACTGAGTTTTATTTTGGTCGTGGACTTGCAGGATTTGCACAGTGCTCAAACCTAGTGGGTTTTTGGGTTCATGACTGAGTTATATTTTGGTCGTAGAACTTCTTACCATAACTTTACTGACACATACTTACAATACATACAATAACTACGTACGCAACAACTCCACAGGGCCCCTGCAAAGCACTAATTGATTTGACCCGAAAATCGCGGCTTGTTGGGGATGGGCATAAAGTGCCTGAGATGTCATGAGAGTACACATACTCAAGTGTACCCAGCAGGGATTTGGTTTGGATTTTCTTTCTGATTGCTGCACTTAATGATCTTGAAGTCTTAAGCGCTGATATACAGAATACATACTTAACTGCGCCAATCAAAGAGAGCAACTATACAATGACTACAGAGGAGCAAGGGTTCACACCGGAGTTATGTAGAAGGCCCTGCAAAATTGTGAGGGCCCTAAATGGCTTGCCAGTCGCGGGTGCATCATTCTGGTCTCATTTGTCTGAGTACTTAAGAGAACTCAGATATAAGTCCTGAAAAACTGATCCAGATGTATATATGCGACCGGCTATCAAAAAGGATGGCACGGCGTATTATGAATATTACATGGCGTATGTGGACGATGTCTTTGTATGTGGAATGGATCCAAATTTCCAGATGGATGCAATCAAAGGGCAATTCAAATTAAAGGATGGGACTGTTGAACCACCTACTTTCTATCTTGGGGCGGAAATCAGAAGCACTTATGCCGATGGGACTAAGTATTGATCTATGTCTTTGACTATGTATACCTCCAGGGCTGTTAAGGCCATTGAAGAGGAGTTGGCTAAGAATAGTCCTGCCTTCAAAGTACTTCCAAAAACCGCAAAATCTCCCTTGGTCACTGGATATAGGCCCAAAATCAATGCTTCCCCAGAACTTGACCCGGAGAAACAAAATTACTACCAAGGTTTAATAGGTATACTCCATTGGATATGTGAGCTTGGCAGATTGGATATTGTTATGCTTGTGTTGCTTATGTCTCAATATCTTGCACAAGCCCGAGAAGGAAATCAACTTTTTCACCTGTTTGCATACTTAAAGAATTTCAGCAAATCAAAATTGGTATTTGACTGCTCCATGCCAGAAATGGATGAGTCAATATTCCATAAGTGTGATTGGGCCAAATTTTATCCGGATGTGGGGGAACTATTACCTCCGGATATGCCCGAGCCACATGGAAAGACTGTTATTACTACATGCTTTATTGATGCGGATCATGCCGGTTGCAAGGCTACCAGAAGATCTCATACATGAATCATCATCTTTGTTAACAGGGCACCTATTCTATGGTTCTCTGAGAGACAACTACCGTTGAAACATCTATGTTTGGTTTGGAGATAGTGGCACTCAAGATTGCAATCAAAATGGTAGAAGGCCTACGATATAAGCTCAGAATGATGGGCATATCTATAGAAGGACCGACCAACATGTATTACGACAATGACTTGGTTGTTAAGAAGGTCATACATCCAGAAAGCCCTTGTAAGAAGAACAGTGTTGCTTATCACAAGGCACGCAAATGTATTGCAGGAAAGACTATCTGGATTGGCAAAGAACCCAGTAAAACTAATAGTATCACGGACTTACTCACTAAGCTTATGGGTGGAGTAAAGCTATTTTCCCTATGTATGAGATGTATGTGGAGGTGCAATTGAGGGGACTGTCACTTAAGGAGGTATCTTCTACAAGTACTTAATAGTACTAGTATGAAGAAATGGGGACTCTAGAAAAGCGCCGGTAGCAAACGTACGGATGTATGGACGTATGGAGACACACGAATGAGATAACACACACACGTATGACTAACGGACCAATAAAGCAAACGGCTAACTTGTGCTGGCTCACTTAATTGCTAACAGTGCATCAAAAGAGGTGCGCCTATAGAGTGCAAAAGAGGTGCAATCCAACAATCAGCATACATGATAATCACTCAAAAATTAACATATTCCTATTTGAAATCACTGAAACTACTACTACTTGATAGTTACACCGCAGATACTCACGTTAGTGATGTAGGCTCACAAGAGCAAAACTACACTAATCTCCAAATTTGTGCCCTGAGGCTCCCAAACATTTGAAAAACCTATTCTGAGGCTCGAGCCCACCATGGGTACACCCTGGACTTGGATTTGCACGAAGTTTTTACATGGAGTGCGCGCATTGTGTCGCACCCCTTGTTCAATTATGTACGCCGTATTGCCTCGTCATATGTCTCTGCAAAGTACATGATGATAGTAGTGGTAGATAGAAGATTGGTGATATATTCAAGTAGATTCTAAAATAGTGAGCATTAGGAATAAAGTAATTATCTGCATCGCACCTCTACCGAGCTCTCTTTATTAGTCATATGGTATGTGGGTTGGAAATGAATCATATAAATGGTAATTATCTTTGGGGGTTGCCACGATCCATTTAGCCTGTCAGTTATACGTTGTAGTCTGTATTTACAACCGCTTGATTTCTAGAGTTCCCGTGTCTTTGTGGTAGCATCACACTAGTAGAAGACACCTATCCTGCGGATCTCATTTTTCTTTCTCATCAACACCATCACGCCACATACACCTCATAGCTAGTGTGATTAGCCTTGTCCCACTCATTAGTTTGGTGAGCAAATCAGCAATATTTGACTTGCCTGGCGCTTTTGCAATCCAAATACTCCCTCCTGCTATACACTCCCTTGCCTTATGGTAAGCAACACTGTTATGCTTCTTCTTACAAGGGCTTTCTGGTCACGTGGTAGTATTCTTTACCACGGATTTGTTGTCACAGTAGATATTGGTAGGGCCTTCTATAAGTATGCCCATCATTCAAAGCTTGTATCTTAGCCCTTCTACCATTTTGATTGCCATTTGGAGGGCAACAATCTCTGATCCAAATGTAGACATTTTGACTGTTGTTTGTCTCTTAGAGAACCATAGAATAGGTGCCCTGTTAACAAATATGATGATTCCTGTATGTGACCTTCTAGTAGCCTTGCACCCAGTATGGTCCGCATCCACAAAACAGGAAGTGATGACCGGTATGCCCCCCGTCTTAGGCATATCTGGAGGCAATAGTTCTTTTGCTTCTGGATAGAATTCACTCCAGTCGCATGTTTGGAAGAAAGACTCATCCACTTCAGGAACTGATGCGTCAAATGCCAATTTTGACTTGCTGTAACTCTTTAAGTATGCAAACAGATGAGACAACTATTTGAGATAACCTTCTGGTGCTTGTGCAAGATATCAAGACATAAGTGATACAGGCATAATAATATCCAGTCGACCCAATTCACTTATCCACCGGAATATTCCAATAAAACCTTGATAATAGTTCTGTTTCTCTGAATCCAATTCTGGAGATGCATCTATCTCAGGCCTCTATTCAGCACTACGAGGGGGACCTTGCCATCTTTGGTAGTATCTTGAATGCCTTTTTCCCCATAGCCAGTTCCTCCTCTACTGACTTGATGGCCTTTGAAGTGTACTTGGAAGAAGCCATTGACCCATATGGAGTACCACTGATGTAGGTCTTTCCAATATCAGCCCCTAAGTAGAAAGAAGGTTCTTCAACAGTTCCATCCTTCAGTTTGAATTGCCTTTCAATTGCATCCATTTGAAACTTGGGATCCATGCCACATACAAGAATATTGTCCATATTCCTTTATTGGATCGTACGCGTACAGCCATACAAATTGCTCTTTTTTGAGGGGCCAAACGAAAGTCTTAACTCTATTGGATTCAAATCCAACTTCATATTCTTATTCCTCATAAAAAACTGTCTCAGAAAACACTTTGTTCCAGGTCCCTACTTGGTATTTTGGCTGAGCTATCGGCAGCAGAAGCTCCATTACACTTGGTATTTTTTCGAGCATCCGTAAAAACTCAAAATTCCTTGTCACCATGGAAAAAATTATGAATGACTACTACACTCAATCAATCCAGCATCCAAGCACATTGTCGTCACCGTCATCAACAGCGCTACAATCCAGTAGAAGAGCGGACTGATTTGGCCAAAAATAAAGGATTTACGGACTGATTTTGCACCTCACCCCCATTCCAAATGGCCCAAAATGTCATAAATGATACGGATCTCTCTCCAGCATCTTGATACAAAGCGATGCCCGCAAATCAATGCATTGAATCTCGTATCCTATTAGATACCAACACTCCATAAAAAGAATGGACTGATTCCAGCAGAAATCAAGGCTGTAGGGATAGTACAAGCGGCACAGATCATGCGGGATGTGGATTCGTAGATTTCTACTGCTGCTCTAAACAACCAATAAATACAAGCTCATTACAACAAACCAAGACGTCGACCCCATTCTGCTATTAGATACCTACGAGCCACAAAAAGAAGGGACTAATTCCTCCAGATATCAAGGAGATACGACATATGTTGGTGATTTGGACCGGGGACAAATGAAAAACGACAACGACAACGACAACGACAACAACAACACTGCAGCGAATCCAGCAAGCGAGCTCCAGGATCGTTTGATGCCACCAATCGAAGTACCCAGTTCTTTTCAACTATCAAATACCAACAAGCCACAACAAAAAGAAGGGACTGATTCCTCCAGATATCAAGGAGAAACGACCTATTTTGGTGATTTGGACCAGGGGCAATGTGACGAAATGAACAACAACAACAACAACAACAACAACACTGTAGCGAATCCACCAAGTGAGCTCCAGGATCAATCGATGCTGACAATCGAAGTATCCGGTCTACTTCAACTATCAGATACCTATTAGCCACAAAAAGAAGGGACTGATTCCTCCAGATATCAAGGAGATACGGCCTATTTTGGTTATTTGGACGGGGGACAAATGAACAACAACAACAATGCAGCAAGTCCACCGGGTGAAGAACAACTACAAAAAGGAAGCAAAGAAACAAAAGCCTAAGTACAGCAATGACAGCGACGTTGCCGGTGATGATGGCGGCGGCGCTGAAGTTGTTGTTGTTGTTGTTGTTGTTGTCATTGTTGTCATTCCCATCATCATTGTTGTTGTCGTCGTCGTCGTCTTTGTTGTTGTTGCTGCTGCTGCTGTTGTTGCCGTCTCCCGGTACCATTTAATGGCCCTGATGCCAACGGCGGCAAGTATTGCTTCAAATTCACCACCCCTTGCTATTTGTGTGGGACGGACATGGGATTCTGCTGCAGTCTTTGTTGTATTCTAGACCTGGGCAGACGATAAAGACGCGGATGATGAAGACGCGGATTGCAAAATTTTCTATGTTCAAAAATCACAATTCGATTGCTGTAACCTTGACCTTGACGACAGCAAGTATTGCTTCAAATTCACCACTCCTTGCTATTTGTGTGGGACCGGCGTGGGATTTTGTTGCAGTCTTTGCCGGTGTTTCCTAGGCGGGGGCGACAATGACAAGCGAAACTCAAAAAGACGCGGATTGGGAACAAACGAAAATCACGATTCAATTGCAACCTTGACCTTGGCGATAGCAAGTATTGCTTCAAATTTACCACTCCTTGCTATTTGTGGGGGACTTGCATGGGATTTTGTTGCAGTCTTTGGTGTTTTCTAGGCGGAGTTGGACAACGAAGAAGATGCGGATTGCGAACCAAAATTGCGAAACACAATGGACCCGATGTATGAAAATCGCCAGATTTCTGGCAAAATTAGCCAAAAATACCCAACTAAGTAATAACACCCCCTTCTCTGTGTTATTTCACACCAGTATGAGTGATAGATTGTTACTTTAGTTGAGAATGATGCTCTTTTATTGACTCCACTAGCAAGAACTCCGTGTCGTCAGGTACCCCCCAAAAAAAAAATTGAAAAAAAGTTGTACGCGAATTCGCGTACGACGTCAGTCCAATTAAGGGATAAGCCACACAATATTCGTAGTATGCTGTGCCGTCCCCCTTAAATGCTGATCAAAGGTGCACATCGGGGTTGGCTTTGCAAGATACATATCCAAGTTCCCTCAAGTGACTCGCCAAGTGGGACCGGAATGATGCCCCCGCAACTGGAAGCCCATATAAAGCCCTTACAATCTTGCAGGGCCTTCCGTGCTTCTGTAGCAATCATATAATACCTTTCCTTGATAGGAGCTGTTAAGTAAGCGTTCTGTATATCTGCACTGAGAACGTCGTCAAGGTTATTAAGTGCCGCTAATAGGAAGAACAACTGGACCAAATCCCTGCTGGGTACACTTGAGTAGGTATATTCCTTGGAGATTTCTGGTACTTTGTGCCCATCCCCAACCAGCCGGGCTTTCCAAATCAAATTGATCTTGACATCGAAGACCATGTGCATTGTAATTTGAGTATGCCCCACGGGCGTTTTGTCCTCTTCATTGAACTCGAAGGCAATAGAACTGCTCCTCATTTCTTTTGCAATACTACGCGTCGGATAGCAATTGAGAATCGCAAAAATTAACACAAATTAACAGACATGATTTGCAACGTAATTTCCTGTGATACCTTTTTAATTTTTCCTGTGGTAGCTTTTCAGTTGATGCAATACAGCCAATGGCAGTCATTTGGAGATTTCAGTGATCTCTTTATAGGAAGTCATTTTTTCTTAGTGAGTCATTATGTTGTTAATTGTGTCCTCAATCCCTGAAGAAGCATACGGTAGAATTTGTAAGCTTTGTACTTTCTCAATTGTTATCCGACGCGTGGTAGCCCAATCCCAATGATCGGTCCCTGTCTGTTTATCAATGGCCCTTGCTTCAGCAACTGACTTAGGGAGCGAGGCCCATACTTATGAGACTTGGTCCAATATTTGGTTTTAGCGCCAGATACTATCCGGTCCTTCTTTTGGAGTATTCGATAAGCCCACCACTTGAATGCCAATTCATTAATGGTGCCATGCTCGCAGGCATAAATAGCTGCTTTGACAGGGCAGCTTTCTTTCATATCACTCAGTTTAGCCCAAGATGTAGTGACATCCTTCCAACTGACAAGTAACCTCCACCCTTTAGTTGTCGGCTTGGTCCTAGTTTGTTTGGACTTGGTTGTATAAGTAGCTTGTTTGATGGACAAGGCTTCCTCGTCCTTATCAAAATCAATGATCTCATCCAATAGACAATACATGCGCCCCTCATCATCCATGGAGGAATAGATACTTTTGGCAAGCATATTTGTCGTGCAGATCTCAATAGACCCATCTGGCATAGAGACCTTGCAAGATCTCGAATCTAGAAGTGGATTGTTGTTCTTTTCACCAACAAGCATTCCATTTGTCTCTCTGCACCGGTTCTTGACTAGTCCCCGGATCCGTTGGTCCCCTATCTGGAGTAACACTTTGTTTCCAAGATATTCATCAAGATCTTTTTTAGTTAAATAATAAATGTCCAGGGATGAAGCCTCAGCTTCAGCCATAAGAACTTTATCCTCACCCTCATATTTGCCATAAAATAGGCCCAAGGTTGGTTTGCCAATTTTTTTTCTTGATAAGTATCAGAGGGCTTAACCTCGTCACCGATCTTTGCATTCCTTACTTTGTCTTGTACTTCCAATTGGGATAGAATATCCAGGTGTCTCCATTCATCCTCAGATATAGCCCGGGTGCTGTTTGTTATGTGAACCTTTCTAATCTTAAATAATACATAATGACAGTCACCACCACCAAAAGTATCGCCACATGGGCCCAGCCACCGGCCCAACCGGTTTGTTTTCCCATTCATATCATACCACCAAATGAAATCATACCAGTTGTGGATCATATAGAGAGTGACATCTGGAGTATGTTCATGTACCAACTCAAAACTTGTTCTCCTCATTGAAGATGGATTGCTTGATGCCATAAGATTCATACGACCAGCTGCTAGCATACCACAGAAGGCCCAAAACCTTCTGGGACTGCCCTTCTTTGAAGTCATCCACCGTAAGACCCTTCTTAGGTCCCCGGCGCTTCTTTTTGCTGTATTCTGCCACCAACAGTAAGGCTGAATGTATGTTTGCCGGACCCAAAACTCCAACCAAATCTTGTCCCAGCTAGTGTTGTGAGTCTTGTGATTGCCTTGGGCTTTCGCTCCATCAGCAACAAGGTGCTCTGGGATTCCCACTTCATTCACAAAGCAAGATAAGCCATAGCGACACCTTACTTTTCCTCTGACAGGATAGAAGGCCACATAGCCTTTGCCATTTGTGAAGACTTGAGCTGCCGTATCATTTCAAATAATACTTGGTACCTTGAACTTCATAGTATCAGCATACCATCTGCCCTTGAGCATCCTCCAATTCCTTCATTTCTGTGTGTTCAATCTCCAAGTGATTCGATGAGACAGACTTTGAATGCTGTCCTGTGACATCACTTCTATAGTTGCCTTGGCTCTCTTCTCACTAACATTCCACATCTTGGCAATAGCCTTGCAGTCAAACCTATTAACCTTTTCAGGCATCCTTATTGGAGGTCCCCATTGTCCCCGACCGATGACAGACTTCTTGTTGAGAGACATTTCTTGGTCAAGGACATCTTGCTGCCGCCTCAGTAGCTTCCTTTTCTTGGTCCTAGCCTTGGCTTCCTGTTGAATGGCAAGCTCGGCATCAGAAAATGAGGATGGAGCGTCAGATATTGAAGGCTTGGTGGAAGCATCAGAAATCTGAAAAGTAAAATTGGCTGAATTTGGAGGATTTTCTTGGTCCCCGGTGGTTCCAGCAAGAGCTGAAACCTGTTGTTACTCAAAAATCGACGGGATAGGTATAATGATGTCTGAATTAAAAGAGAAGTGAATTCATGGGGACACTCTTATTTCGCTACCTAATATGTGTGTTTTGCACAGTGTCGGGGCTCCCTGTATTTTACATGGTAGAGATCTTCCCCGGCTATTTGTTACCATCGTACTACCGATACTGTTGCTGTGATAGTATCATGTTGATCTTTCTGTATCGGTCATTCGAGGTTAAATAATAGCATCGATGGGCCCTTTGCTTGATCGGGATATATGCAATAAATGAGGCCCATTCTGATCCGGCATTGATTTTAATGATTGCAATAAGTATCTTCCTCACGGGCTGTTATATGTACTCTTTTGAATACATAAATAGACGCAAAGTGTTTACTTATCGGTTCGGTCTTCAATGATGTCTTGGTTCAAATCGTTTAACCTGATTCGTTTATAGCCTTAAGTGGAATCATTTTTACCACTTAAGAATTACCAAGTAGTGGAGTTGCGTTTGATTCTAAGCCAGATTTGTCGGCAAATATCTAGAAATCACGCGGTTAAGGACATACAGACAGACTAAACCAGTTACTCGTGATAGCCGCCAAAGCAAATAACTGTTTATACGATTCATCTCAACGCATATACGACCCGTAAAGAGGGACCGACAGAGGTGCAGTGCGGTCCGGATATAACTTAATCCTAATGCTCACAATTTTAGAATCTAATCAATATTACTGCAATCTTCCTACTGCAATCAAAAAACGACACGAAGTAGAAATCAGAGTTTATCAGACCCAACAATTCTAACCAAATAAGGAGTGTCTAGTCGACAATCGGCTATCGTCCAAATGAGAGACGAGTGTCCCAGCGGTCCACACGACAATAGACGAAGCGAGACTGATTACCGACTGATCACCGGTTAATCAAAGACTCTCCTGAAGGCTATGTCCATGTTTGAGCACTTAGATGGGTAATGGCACTAGTGCAGCCGGGCTTGAGCTAATATCTCTTGCTTCTCTCAAACGACATAATGGCCTAGGGGAACAAGCAAACGCCATCGATACAATATATCGAATTTGGGGCCAGAACAGCCGCAGTCTCTACATTCAAATGTAAACGTGTCCCAATTCAAGCACGGAAGAGGCCCACATGGCGCCTCAAAATGACACGATAAGGACGAGCCGACGGCCCCACCAACAACAACAACAATAACACCAACAGCTAGGAGCATAAAGCTCACGAATAGCAGTAGGTATGAATACAGTTAGGAGGGATCGATTCCTCCATACGGGTAAATAAGATACTACCAAGAGGTGGGACAGCGTACAGACGTGTGCACTAAGCTGTTCTAAGCCTCTACACGGAGAGGCAGTTGAATTATTCTACAGTAATTTCAACTCCCGCCGAATAGGGGGATCCGGTGGACTTGTAACCGTAAAATAACGGGAAAACAAACCAACGGCCCCAATTCCTGTGGAAACAATTCAACGGCCCCAAATTCCTGCGGGAACGAGTAGCGGGCCGGATCTAACGGCCACTAGATTCCCGCACGAATAAATCCAACGGCCGGCAGAGGGATTCATAAGCCAAATCAACGGCCCTGATTCGAAATCAGAACCCGAACAGTTTGCTTAAGTACGGGGCAACTGAGGGATTTCCATTCGGAATAGAAACGTTTGTAGAATTTTACAAGGAGAAACCACTAGAAAATATCTACTACTAGTGATATCGCGAAGAAAGTGATTGTTTGAGAAATACAAAATTCTTTCAGAAAATCATTCATATATCACTTACAGAACAAGTAAACAACCATTCCGGACGCAAATACCAACCATGGTGAGAGGAAGAACAGCTCGACAGAATCAACGCAACGACAATGCGGCCGCTAATCCAGCGGCTGCAGCAGCTAACCCAGTAGCTGGTGGACCTGCCAACAATGGACCAGCCATTCCTGCCAATCTTGGTTTTACAGCGGCGCAGATGGAATTCATTAGGACCATGATGGATACTAACTGGGCTCCGTCGCTCACACAAGAGGTTCAAGATGCAATCGAACGCGCTAATCAACTGGAGGGAATCCCTGGATACGCAGGGGAAAGGACTCTAACCCCGACAGAGGTAGTTTTCAGAGAAATCTTGGAATCCTTTGGGCTGAACCGGATCACGGAAGATGAGCTTTTCCGGACTGGCTAAAGCAGTACCAACTCCCTCCGAGACATGGATGAATCTGCAATCAAATCCCTGGTGAATGGTGTCAACAAGACCAAACACAACTACTGCCCGGACCCAAAACAAGTGTATGTGGGGAGGGTTTTCGGGGATCGGCTCAAGTTGTTTGTGGCTTGGATCGAATTTCAGCCTCTCATTGGAGCTACAGCTACTCCCGTTGACTGGATGGCTGACCCGGATGCAGAATCCAAGACCCGAGATCGCCTCAAGTCCCTCAAGGAGGATGACAGCAACACAGCGGCCGGGGACCTTACTCTCCCAGAACCACTCACTGCAATGTCGAAATTCAAGGAGTTTGATGAACGGTTCAGGGAGTATCTTAGACACAAAAGGGGTGTCACCAAAACATCTCTACTCTACACAATTCGGAAGGACTCTATAGTCGGCGACGCTGAGAGGGGGGGGGGGGGGGGGGGGCGTTGGATCTGCCCCAACAGATATGTATGCCAACTGGAACGAATATTCTATACAATGCACCGTCCATTCAGGATCCCACTAGACAAAAGACAACAATACACTATGGGGAATCCTTTTCAAATTGGTAGGAGCGGGCCCCGGCTGGTCCTACATCCAAGGTCTTGGCTCAGAAGGGGATGGGAGAAAGGCATATTTCACCCTCTATTCCCAAGCATACAAATCAACGAATATAAGACTTCTCATAGAAGAAAAGAGGGCCTTCCTACAGAGTTCTACCTACTCCGGGGACACCAAGAACTACAGTTTTGACAAGCACAAAAGGCGTTGGTATGATGCAAAGGAGTTCCTGTTGCGGCATAAGGCTTTCCCACCGGAAGATCAGTTTGTTACTGACTTCTGCCACTCCATCTCGGATCCAAGACTCGAGATGGCAGTGCAATTGGTCCTGAATGAAGCGGGTGGCATGTACGACAACTTTGACAAGGCTGCCGCCCACTTCACTCAAGCGCTTGGTATCAAGAAGATGCAAGCCAGTCGTAAAGGCAGTCGCAGAAATATCTCTTCCTTCAAGGGAAAAGGGGGCAACAAACGCAACAATGATAGCAACTCCTCCTCCAACAAGAAATACGGCAACAAGAAACAGAAGACTTCCGGTACCTACGATGGACCTCTTGAGGGAAAAATCTATCTGAAGGAAATCTGGGTCACTATGTCTGCTGCCCAGAAGAACCAAGTCCAGTCCCTATGCCCAGCTCTCAACTCCAATTCAAAGTCTGCGCAGCTTTCTCTTGTTGAAGCCAAAGGAGACAACACTACAGCAAAAGGGCCGGCCGGCGATCAGTTCGGTAGCCATACTCACAAGAAGAAGAACCAAGACTGATTTGCCGGCCGGGGCCTGTTGATTGTATCCCGGGTAGGCCGGCCGATAGTCCATATCAACAGTTTTGGCTCACCGTCTCAAGGTAACAGCCGATGCGAGTTGGACAGCCATGCTGATACAACAGCCACGGGATCAAATATGGTATTACTGGATCCGTTGGATTCTATCTTGACATATGTGGATGTTGCACCATTTTCAGATACATACTCACCGCTTAAGAATGTCCCTATTGCCCGTTGCGCCACAGCTTGGACTGACCCAACCGACGGGATTACTTACATCTTGGTCTTTGGGCAGGCTTTGTTTTTTGGCACCAAGTTGCAACACAGTTTGGTATGTCCCAATCAAGTCCGGGACTGCAACTTCAACAAGGTTGAGGACACCCCAAGGCGATACGACTCCAACTCTACACACGGGATTACATTTCAATCAGAAGACACTGAACTCTTCATTCCTCTCCACGTTGAAGGAGTCATATCCTATTTTGATTCCCGCAAGCCTACGAAGAAGGAACTGGCGAACTGTGAACATATACTGGCTACCGATACCCACACCTGGGACCCCTACTCCACTCACTTTGCAGAGGAGGAAGAAGCCACCAATGCCTCTTTCCCGCAAGTTGTTGCTACTCTCTCAGGGTGCCTGCCGGCTTGTGGGACCCCAGTCAAATATTCATCCACGATTCATCCTGAACCACTCGGCACAGGGTACGACACGAACCGGCTGCTCTACTTGGCTTCTGTCTGTACTAATAGAGTTCCTTCCCAACGCACCGGATATACTCCAACAGACGTTTCCACCCGATTCATTTCAGCCCTTGCTGGAACCACCGGGGAAGACCAAGAAAATCTTCGCAATTCAGCAAATTCTATGATTTCTGATGTTTCCACCAAGCCTTCATCAGTCGGTCTGTCCTCATTATCTGAAGCTGAGCTGGCCATTCAACAGGAAGCCAAGGCTCGCACCAAGGAAAGGAAGCTGTTAAGGCGCCAACAAGATGTCCTAGACCAAGAAATGTCTCTCGACAAGAAGTCTTTCATACGGCGGGGGCAATGGGGACCTCCGATAAGGATACCCGACAAGGTTGACAGGTATGATGCCAAGTCCATTGCTAAGATGTGGAACATCAGTGAGAAGCGAGCCAAGGCTACTATTGAAGTCACTACCCAAGATGGCATTCGCCAACTGTCCCAGCCTATTACAAAGAGACTGAAGACACAGAAGTGGAGGAATAGAAGGATGCTCAAGGGCCGATGGTATGCCGACACTATGAAGTTCAAGGTTCCCAGCATCATTCGCAATGATACAGCAGCCCAGATCTTTGCAAATGGAAAGGGCTATGTGGCCTTCTATCCTGTCAGAGGAGAAGTCCAATGTCATGATGGCTTATCTTGCTTTATTAATGAAGTAGGAATTCCAGAACACCTTGTTACTGATGGGGCAAAGGCCCAGGGGAGTCATGAGACACACAACACCAGTTGGAACAAGCTCAGGTCGGAGTACCGCATCCGACAAACATACATACAGCCTCACTGCTCTTGGCAGAATACAGCAGAACACAATGCCGGGGACCTGAGGAGGGCGATCCGTTGGATGACTTCTAAGAAGGGCAGTCCCAGGAGGTGTTGGGCCTTCTGTGGAATGTTAGCGGCCGGCCGGATGAGTCTCATGGCATCGAGCGATCCTTCTTCAATGGGGAGGACTAGCTTTGAATTGGTACACGGATACACCCCAGATATCACCCTGTATATGATCCATGACTGGTATGACTTTATTTGGTGGTATGACTTAAATGGAAAGACGAATAGGCTTGGCCGGTGGCTGGGCCCATGTGGGGATACTTTTGGTGGTGGAGATTGTCACTATGTCTTATTTAAGACCGGAAAAGTTCACATAACAAACAGCACCCGGGCTATATCCGAAGAAGAATGGAGGCACCCAGATATCCTATCACAGTTGGAAGCACACAACAAAGCAATCAACGCAAAAGTAGGCGATGAGGTTAAACCTTCTGATACTTATCTTGAAAATGAACTTGGAGAACCACCTCTGGGCCTATTTGACGGCAAATATGAGGGAGAGGATGAAGTACTCATGGCAGAAGCCGAGGCTTCTTCCCCGGATGTTGATGACCTATCTGGTAAGGATCTAGACGAGTATCTTGGGACTGAAGTATTACTGCAGATAGGGGATCAACATATCCGGGGGCTAGTCAAGAACCGTTGCAGGGATAAGGATGGTGTGCTGATTGGTGAAAAGAACAACAATCCCCTCTTAGACACGAGGTCTTATGAGGTCACTATGCCAGATGGATCTATTGAAGTCTATACAGCCAACGCACTTGCAGAAAGTATCTATTCTTCCGTTGATGATGAAGGGCGCATGTATTGCCTGATGGATGAGATTATCAATTTCGAAAGGGATTCGGAGGCCTTAACTATCGAACAGGCTACTTATACAACAAAGTCCGGACAAACTAGAACAAAGCCAACAACCAAAGGATGGAGGTTCCTTGTTAGATGGAAGGATGGCACTACATCCTGGGCAAAGTTAAGTGATATGAAGGAAAGCTTCCCGATTGAAACAGCAATATACGCCCGTGAAGAAGGCATCATAAATGAGCCAGCGTTTAAATGGTGGGCTTATAAGGTACTTCGGAGAAAAGAACGGATCCTATCTGGCGCTAAAACCAAATACTGGACCAAGTCTCATAAGTACGGGGTCCGGCTCCCTAAGTCTATTACAGAAGCAAAAGCAAGTGATAGAGAAACGGGGACCAATCATTGGGCTCGGGCTATTGCAAAAGAAATGAGGAACAGCTCTATTGCTTTTGAATTCAATGAGGAAGACAAGATACCAGTGGGGCATACCAAAATAACCATGCACATGGTCTTTGATGTCAAGATTGACTTAACTCGAAAGGCCCGGTTAGTCGGAGATGGCCACAAAGTCCCAGAAATCTCCAAGGAATATACTTATTCCAGTGTACCCAGTAGGGATTCGGTTCGATTGTTCTTCCTAGTGGCAGCACTTAACAACCTCGATGTACTCAGCGCGGATATACAGAACGCTTACTTAACAGCACCCATCAAAGAGAAGTATTTCACAATAGCTACAGAGGCCCAAGGGTTCGCGTCAGAACTATGTGGAAGGCCCTGCAAGATTGTAAGGGCTTTATATGGCCTCCCGGTTGCTGGGGCATCTTTCCGATTGTACTTGGCTAGTCACTTAAGGGAGCTTGGTTACGTATCTTGCAAGGCGGATCCTGATGTACATCTCCGTTCTGCGTTCAAACCAGATGGCTCGGCTTACTACGAGTACTGTGTGGCCTACGTTGATGATATTCTTGTATGTGGAATGGATCCAAAGTTCCAAATGGATGCGATAGAAAGGCAGTTCAAGTTGAAGAATGGAACAGTTGAAGAACCTTCTTTCTACTTGGGAGCTGATATAGGAAAGACCTACATAGACGGTAACCCGTACTGGTCCATGGCTTCATCTAAGTATACTGCAAAAGCCATCAAATTGGTTGAAGAAGAACTACTAACTGGAAGATATGCGTTTAAGGTACTACCCAAGACAGCGAGATCTCCTTTGAGCGCTGAGTATAGGCCTGAGATAGACGCATCGCCAGAACTCGATCCGGAGAAACAAAACTACTATCAAGGTTTGGTTGGGATACTCTGGTGGATATGTGAACTCGGTCGATTGGATATCATTATGCCCGTGTCACTTATGTCTCAATATCTTGCGCAAGCCAGAGAAGGTCATCTCAACCAGTTGTTTCATCTGTTTGCATACTTAAAGAATTACAGTAAGTCCAAGTTGGTATTTGATGCATCTATGCCCGAGGTAGATGAGTCAAATTTTCAGTCGTGCGACTGGAGTGAGTTCTATCCAGAGGCCAAAGAGCTATTGCCTCCAGATATGCCTGAACCGAAAGGAAAGGCTGTTATTACTACGTGTTTCGTAGATGTGGATCACGCAGGTTGCAAGGCTACCAGAAGATCTCATACAGGAGTCATCATCTTTGTTAACAGAGCACCTATTTTGTGGTTTTCTAAGAGGCAAACGACCGTTGAGACATCTACATTTGGCTCAGAGATAGTTGCACTCAGGATAGCAATCGAGATGGTAGAGGGGCTAAGGTATAAACTATGAATGATGGGCATACCTATAGAAGGACCTACCAATATCTATTGTGACAATGAGTCAGTCGTGAAGAACACTACACGACCAGAAAGCCCTTGTAAGAAGAAGCATAACAGTGTTGCTTATCATAAGGCACGGGAGTGCATAGCAGCAGGAACCATCCGGATTGCAAAGGAGCCAGGCGAGTTGAATATCGCGGACTTACTCACTAAACTAATGAGTGGGACCAGGCTAATTGAACTAGCGATGAGGTGTATGTGGCGAGATGGGGTTGATGAAAAAATGAGGCCCGCGGGATAGGTATCTTCTACTAGTCCTATACTACCACGAAGACACGGGGACTCTAGAAATCACGCGGTTAAGGACATACAGACAGACTAAACCAGTTACTCGTGATAGCCGCCAAAGCAAATAACTGTTTATACGATTCATCTCAACGCATATACGACCCGTAAAGAGGGACCGACAGAGGTGCAGTGTGGTCCGGATATAACTTAATCCTAATGCTCACAATTTTAGAATCTAATCAATATTACTGCAATCTTCCTACTGCAATCAAAAAACGACACGGAGTAGAAATCAGAAATATTCGTGCCTCAGTGGCCTTGCGTTAATAGTAATGTAACGTACCTCAGCCGTTTTTGTTGCTGCGTTTTTCGATCGTATTTTTAGCCGACAACAAAATCAATCGTGTGGAGACGTCCGTTGGGATAGCCCGTTTGTTGAGTTCGATTTGTGCAAACAGAGGCCAGGTGGAGTAGTCGATTCTTGTCATAACAACCAACACCAAGGGGCTCAGGATGAATCAAGGATGAATGAGTGATCAGAGTCCGACAAGCCGGCAAGAACTTCTTCTTCAGCAAAGTGTGAAGCCTACGGGTCGTACGTGTGCGTATCGGTAGCCAGCACGTGCTCACAGTTGGCCAGTTCCTTCTTAGTAGGCTTCCGGGAGTCAAAGTAGGATATGACTGCATCCACTTGAAGGGGAATAAATAGCTCTGTGCCATCTGACCAAAGAGTAATTCCATGTGTTGAGGAGGAGGAGTATCTTTGAGGAGTATCTTCAACCTTGTTGGAGTTGCAATCCCGAACTTGATTCTGACATATCAAACTGTGCTGTAGCTTGTCCCCAAAGTAGAGAGCCTGCCCAAACACCAGAACATATGTGATGCCATCCATTGGATCAGTCCATGCTGTAGCACAACACACAATAGGAACATTTTTCAGGGGTGAGTAAGCTTCTGAAAATGGAGCAACATCCACATATGTCAAAATAGAATCCAACAGATCAAGCAATACCATATTGGACCCCGCAGCCGTTGTGTTGGCATGGCTATCCATCTCGCACCAATCTTGGGCAGAGGATGGAAAGCCAAGACTTTTGATATAGACTATTGGCCGGCCTACCCGGGACATAATTGACAGGCCCCAGCCGGCAATTCCCTTCTTCTTGTGGGCGTGGCTTCCAAACTAGTTGCCAGCCGGCCCCTAAGTAGAGTTCTCATTCTTGGTCCCAACAAAAGAGACTTTTGCGGACATTGCAGAAGATTTATTTTTGGGCCACAGCAATCGAACCTGAGCCTTTTGAGCTGCAGACATCATGGCCCAGACCTCCTTTGGGTGAACCTTGCCCTCTAGAGGACCAGTGTAGTACTAAGTAGGCGTGTTTGAAGTTTTCTGCTTCTTGTTGCCATTGTTGCCACCAGAGGAGGAGTTGGCATCATTGTTGCGTTTGTTCCCCCTTTACCCCTTAAATGCAGACACATTCCTCCGGCATCCCTTACAGCTAGCCTGGATCTTCTTAATGCGAAGTGCCTGGGTGAAATGGGACACAACCTTGTCAAAGTTGTTGTACATGTTTCCCCCCTCATTCAGGACTAACTGGACTGCAATGTCAAGCCTCGGGTCTGAGATATTAAATTCCTTTCGTGTCCAGCAGTACTGATGTTACACAACAGCCGTTTGTTCTATTCCAACGAATCAACGCGTTCTGATCCCGTCAATAATAAATTCCCACGGCACATCAATTCCCAGGACGAGTCGTTTCTCATCGCGTATTGACGGTGAGCAATCCCTGTTTTCTAGTATTGCCCAGATTCTATGGTGAGCAATCTTTGGTTCGGAGAAATATCACACAACCTACGGTGAGCAATCTCTGATTTCATTGATAAACATATCATGGAATCTTCCTAGGATCACAAGAGAAGAAAACCGTTGCCAGAAGCTTCTGACACTCTTCTCCTCTTCCCTCGGATCAGTCGAGTGAATCCCCGTCATCCTCTTCATCAGAGTCCTCCTTGTCCTCTTCATCCTCCAACAATCCAGATGAACTAGAGACAGCAGATATGCCAACAATACCAGCAAATCCCGGTGGCAATGGGCATAACGAAGAAGGAAAGGAGGACGCAGATCCGATCAGCCTCCCTAACTAACTTATTGCGTGATGACTCCAAAAGTTTCCGGTCCAAGCCATGAATAGATTCATCATGACCCATCAATTGCATATTGGGAACAACTTTGCCCCACATAATGCCCAAAATGTTGTGGTTTGACTCTCCAAATAGCAAACATGAGGGTATTTTTTGTGCAAATCCAGGGCACAAACTAACTTATTGGGTAATGACTCAAAAAGTATATGGTACAAGCAAGGAATACTATATTCATCATGACTCATCAAATTCATATTGGGAAAAACTTTGTCACACAGAATGCCCAAAATGTCGTGGTTTGACTCTCCAAATGGCAAACATGGGGGTATTTTTGGTGCAATTTCAGGGCACAAACTTACTTATTGGGTAATGACTCCAAAAGTATCCGGTCCAAGCCATGAATACATTTATTATGACTCATCAAATGCATATTGGGACCAACTTTGTCACACAGAATGATGCTGGAAATGTTGTGGTTTGACTCACCAAATGGCAAACATGAGGGTATTTTTGATGAAAATACAGGACACAAAAAGTCTCATTTGGTAATGACTACCAAAGTTTTTGTACCAGGCCATGAATGCATATCACATGACTTACGAAATGCATGTTGGGAACAGCTTTTAAATGCATATTGGGAACAACTTTGCCACACACAGTACAGAAAATGATGTGGTTTGTAGATACAAATGGCACACAAGACAGTACGGTATGTTAGGTGCAGTCTACGAGATTCTACATGTGACTAGAGGATTGAAATACATAACCTTAGTGTTATCAAAAGTTTCCCTTATGAAAAAATTATGGCGCGGGAGGGATGGCTGGCACAGGTACGTGATCTACTTCTACAAATATAAAACGGCGCGCCCAAGCCAGACAACACACAGAAGAAGTTAGGGCAAACAACATAGTACAGAACCCACGGAAAAACTCTACACACAAAACATCGTACACATTCTACACGAAACACCATACACACACACACACACGACACACACAACACAAAACACCATACACAACCCGACAAAATTATTAGTACACACACAAAACCATACAAAAAGAAACACATGATTCTTGATAGACACCGTATTCAGAAAATAAAATAAAAAAATATGAATGCTATCGGAAAGATACAACGAAGCAAAAAATCCGAGGGGAAGACCCTTCGAAACAACAGAACCATCCGGCCCGGTGATCATCAAAATACAGGGGACAACAACGGTAAGAAAAAAAGAGTGAAAACAAACACCGCAATTACTAACAAAGTGTGTAACAGTAATACCACAACTATGAACGCATCAAAGGGCAACAGTAAAAAAAATGGTACCGACAACACAATTTCTACTACTACAAACACGGAAGAACAAAACACCATCAACCAGAGTAACGAACCAGCACTGAGCATTACCAACACAACCACCCCTACAGTAACGAACCAACAGAAAGAAGGAACAAAAACCAATGTGGTAGAGAAAACATCTAACGGAGAATGCTGTGATTTAGAGGATGTTGCGGAACGTGTCATGAAAAAAATCCAATATGACAAATTGGCACAGGAAGTGGCAAAACACTTACGGCAACAAGAGAGGGAACCACATATAGGGGTGGGAAAGATAGTAATGGTACCTAAACAAACGGAGGCAACCATGCAGGGAAAGGGGAGTTACAATGCCGGCGACACAAGAGAACGAGCAGTAAGTACAATTACAGACAAATATGGGCTTATAACAGACAACGATATGCTTAAGGCTTTGAGTGATATGACTGAAACACTGGACAAGCAGCTAAGAGATTACATCAAAAAGCATTGGTACCACAACATGAAGTTCCCTATCAATGACAAGGTAACGGCGCATGTAATACAAAAAGCTGTTTAAGCAAATGCAGTTATGAAGCCACCAAATATTCCACTGGCGTCATTCTGTTCCTTTTACAGGAAACGAGTAGGGACAGTACTGACTGCATTGAGGCACAACTCACAAACATTAGCAAGAAAAAACTGGATAGGTAAATACAGGTGGGAGAATTGGTTGTTGAAATTAGGAATTTTGGAATCTGTTTTTAGTCCCTATCACCTTCCCTGGTACTGTTGCAGTTATTCAAGACACAGAATATGAGGACACAGGTATTTTAAACCATAAATACAGAACATACAAAGACGCGGAAGATGAAGATTTTTATTATTTTGTTACAAGAATCATGTCGGCAATCAATCCGACAAATTCCAATTTCAAACAACGGAAGGAGAGGCACTTGCTGAGTGATATATTTACTATAGCAGATGAAGCATTTGCATTGGTACTGATCTACAATGAGCATCATGTATGGGTGAACCAGCAGCAGCGAAAGGGTGATGCCACGATTCCGCGACAAAAAAAAATCCTGCGATTCAGACAGTGGAAGCAGAAATGGATGGATGGAGGAAGGACGCGAATTGTTCAGTGACTTGTGCGACAAAATTGGCGAGATGCGAAAACACCCAGAAACAGGAAGGAAATTGGAAGAAATGATGAGGGACAGATTTAGGAACAAAAGTTCAACAGATTACACCAACAATAAGCATGGCGATGCAAATATTACTAGTAGCAGCTCCACTAATTGTAGTGGACCAAAAAAGAAAAAGAAAAGAAACGTCTATATTGATCCGGCAATAACAGCATCGATGAATGAAAGTTTATCTATTGGTGAACTAATGTAGAAAATAACAGTACATACATAATACAAACCTACTAATAATCTTGAACTTAATTTTGAGAATATTAGAAATAATGGAGGATTCGTAATACGTTGCAATACAAATAAATCAAGCATAATAGAATCTACATTTTAAAAAGGGAATATTGTAGTCAAGAAATAGAATTCACAATTAGGAGAGCACTATCAAATTGTTATTTGGGAGATTAATATTTTAGAATTAATACTGAGTAAAGATTTTTTTTATTCGTGAAAAGAAGTAAGTGTTGTTGGTACGGAATAATAATTGGGTTCTGCTAGAGACTGAAATAAAATATTTTTATTCGAAAGTAGAGTAATGTGCATCACGCGCACAGAAATAGTGCTGAGTTTACATATACCCTTATACGATCGTCGCGAATTTCAGGGTGTACAGAAATATTGCCGTGTTAAAATCACGCACAAAATTTGTGCGCGAGAAGTAAATTCGAACCCCGCGAAACAGTTCTCGGACGTACCTGTAGTATTAAGTACTAGTACTTGTAGAAGATACCTTAAGAGTCAGTCTTTTTGCTTGCACCGCCACATGTATCTCCTACATAAGGAAAATAGCTTCACTCCGCCCATAAGCTTAGTGAGTAGGTCAGCAATATTAGTTTCACCAGGTTCTTTGCCAATCCGGATAATCTTTCCTGCAATGCATTCGCGTGCCTTGTGGTAAGCAATACTGTTTT
The DNA here is from genome assembly GCA_037355745.1 of Pseudo-nitzschia multiseries. Taxonomy (NCBI): domain Eukaryota; phylum Bacillariophyta; class Bacillariophyceae; order Bacillariales; family Bacillariaceae; genus Pseudo-nitzschia; species Pseudo-nitzschia multiseries. Next base: position 18,088,774 of record CM074782.1, on the reverse strand, counting down.
GCTTCTTCTTACAAGGGCTTTCAGGGTGTGTTACATTTTTAACAACCAAGTCATTGTCACAATACATGTTGGTTGGTCCTTCTATAGGTATGCCCATCATTCTGAGCTTATACCGTAGGCCTTCTACCATTTCAATTGCAATCTTAAGTGCCACAATTTCTGAGCCAAATGTGGATGTTTCAATGGTTGTTTGCCTCTTAGAGAACCATAGGATTGGTGCCCTGTTAACAAAGATGATGATTCCCGTATGAGATCTCCCAGTAGCCTTGCAACCAGCGTGGTTGGCGTCCACAAAGCATGTGGTAGTTACAGCCTTTCCACGTGGCTTGGGCATATCTGGAGGAATAAGTTCCCCCGCTTCCAGATAAAATTCAGCCCAGTCACATTCGTGGAATACTGCTTCATCAAGTTCTGGGATGGAGCAGTCAAACACCAATTTTGATTTGCTGTAATTCTTTAAGTATGCAATCAAATGAAACAATTGGTTTAGATGTCCTTCTCGGGCCTGTGCAAGATACCGGGACATAAGTGAAACGGGCATGACAATATCTAGCCTTCCGAGTTCACATATCCAACAAAGTATACCTATTAAACCCTGGTAATAGTTCTGTTTCTCCGGACCAAGTTCCGGTGAGGCGTCGATTTCAGGCCTATATCCAGTTACCAATGGTGATTTTGCAGATTTCGGGAGTATCTTGAAGGCATATTGCCCTTTACTCAATTCCTCTTCAACAGATTTAACAGCTTTGGACGTATACTTAGTTGAAGACATGGACCAATACTCAGCCCCATCAACGGACGTGTTGCCAATGTCTGCTCCCAGATAGAAAGTGGGTGGTTCAATGGTCCCATCCTTCAATTTGAATTGTCTTTCAATTGCGTCCATTTGGAACTTCGGGTCCATTCCACATACAAGGATATCATCCAAATATGCCACACAGTATTCGTAATATGCCGAGCCTCCTTTCTTTATAGCCGGCCGCATATATACATCTGGATCCGCTTTGCAAGACTTATATCCAAGTCCCCTTAAGTGCTCAGACAGATGAGATCAAAATGATGCGCCCGCGACTGGTAAACCATACAGGGCTCTTACAATTTTGCAGGGCCTACCACATAACTCCGGTGCAAACCCTTGTCCCAACGTAGCCACTGTGTAGTATTTTTCCTTGATTGGTGCGGTTAAGTATGCGTTTTGTAGGCACTTAAGACCTCAAGACCGTTAAGTGCAGCGACTAGGAAGAACATCCGGACCGAATCCCTGCTGGGCACGCTTGAGTAAGTATACTCCCATGATATTTCAGACACTTTATGCCCATCCCCAACAAGTCGGGCCTTCCGGGTTAGATCTATCTTCACATCAAGTACCATGTGCATGGTGATTTTTGTATGTGCCACCTGTGGTACTTTGTCCTCGTCGTTGAACTCAAAGGCTATGAAATTGTTCCTCATTTCTTTTGCAATAGCCCAGGCCCAATAGTCACTGCCAGATTCTTCGTCTATCCTTCTTGCTTCGGCAATTGTTTTTGGTAATTTAACCCCATACTTATAGGATTTGGTCCAATATTTGGTCTTGGCGCTTGAGATAATCCTGTCTTTCTTTCGAATTACCCAATAGGCCCACCACTTGAACACTGGTTCATCTATTATGCCTTGTTCTTTGGCAAATAGAGCCGTTTTGACGGGGACACTTTCCTTCATGTCACTTAATTTTGCCCAAGAAGAAGTTCCATCTTTCCAACTGACCAGAATTCTCCACCCTTTGGTTGTTGGCTTAGTCCGTGTTTGTCCGGACTTAGTAGTGATAGTTGCCTGCTGTATTGTCAGAGTCTCCTTACCTTTTTCATAGTAAAGAAGCTCGTTCAGAAGACAGTACATGCGCCCCTCATCATCCACGGAGGAATAGAGATTCTCCGCAAGCACATTTGCCGTGTAGATCTCGATGGATCCATCTGGCATAGAAACCTCGTAGGATCTTGTGTCTAGGAGTGAATTGTTATTCTTTTCGCCAACTAAGATCCCACTTGCGTCCCTGTACCGGTTATTAACCGTACCGTGAATCCGTTGGTCCCCTATCTGCAGTAACACTTGGCTTCCAAGGTACTCGTCAAGATTGTTGGTTAAATCATCGATGTGTGGGGAAGACGCCTCTGGCTCAGCCATAAGTACCTCGTCCTCACCCTCATATTTGCCATCGAATAGGCCCAAGGGTGGTTCTCCTAACTTGTTTTCCAGGTAAGTATCCGAGGGCTCCGCCTCATCACCAATCCTTTCATTAAGTAGTTTGTTGTGTTCCTCCAACTGCAGGATAGTGTCTGGGTGCTTCCATTCCACTTCGGATATAGGCCGTGTGCCGTATGTTATGTGTACTTTTCCTGTCTTATACAATACATAATGACAATTACCACCTCCATAAGTATCCCCACATGGGCCCAGCCATCGTCCGTATTTCTCCGGCTTATCCTGTAGGTTGTACCACCGGATGAAATCATACCAATTGTGTATCACGTATGGGGTTATGTCCGGAGTGTATCCATGGACTAACTCAAATCCGGTCCTTCCCATAGCAGATGGATCCCCAGATGCGGTGTTACTTAACTTTCCGGCCGCCAACATTTCACAAAAGGCCCAGCACCTCCTCAGGCTTCCTTTCTTAGAAGTCATCAATCGGATTGATCTCCTTAGGTCCCCTGCACTGTGTTCTGCTGTATTCTGCCACCAACAATGGGGCTGTATATAGGTTTGGCGGATGCAATACTCCGATCGAAGCCTAGTCCATCCGGTGCTGTGTGTCTCATGATTTCCTTGGGCATTTGCCCCATCAGTGACAAGATGTTCTGGTATTCCTACCTCATTTATGAAGCAAAACAGCCCATTGTGACATCGTTTCTCCCCTCTTACTGGATAGAACACCACGTATCCTTTCCCATTGGTAAAGATTTGTGCGTCAGTATCGTTCCGAATGATGTTGTTCTTTTCACCAATCAGCACACCATCCTTATCCCTGTACCGGTTATTAACCGTACCGTGAATCCGTTGGTCCCCTATCTGCAGTAACACTTGGCTTCCAAGGTACTTGTCAAGATTGTTGGTTAAATCATCGATGTGTGGGGAAGACGCCTCTGGCTCAGCCATAAGTACCTCATCCTCACCCTCATATTTGCCATCAAATAGGCCCAAGGGTGGTTCTCCTAACTCGTTTCCAGGTAAGTATCTGAGGGCTTCGCCTCATCACCAATCCTTTCATTAAGTAGTTTGTTGTGTTCCTCCAACTGCAGGATAGTGTCTGGGTGCTTCCACTCCACTTTGGATATATGCCGCGTGCCGTTTGTTATGTGTACTTTTCCTGTCTTATACAATACATAATGACAATTACCACCTCCATAAGTATCCCCACATGGGCCCAGCCATCGTCCGTATTTCTCCGGCTTATCCTGTAGATCATAGTACCACCAGATGAAATCATACCAATCGTGGATCATGTATGGGGTTATGTCCGGAGTGTATCCATGGACTAACTCAAATCCGGTCCTTCCCATAGCGGATGGATCCCCAGATGTGGTGTTACTTAACTTTCTGGCTGCCAACATTCCACAAAAGGCCCAGCACCTCCTCGGGCTTCCTTTCTTAGAAGTCATCAATCGGATTGATCTCCTTAGGTCCCCTGCTCTGTGTTCTGCTGTATTCTGCCACCAATAATGGGGCTGTATACAGGTTTGGCGGATGCGATACTCTGATCGAAGCCTAGTCCATCCAGTGCTGTGTGTCTCATGATTTCCTTGGGCCTTTGCCCCATCAGTGACAAGATGCTCCGGTATTCCTACCTCATTTATGAAGCAAGATAGTCCGTCGTGACACCGTTTCTCCCCTCTTACTGGATAGAACGCCACGTATCCTCTCCCATTGGTAAAGATTTGTGCGTTAGTATCGTTCCAAATGATGCTCAGTACTTTGAACTTCATGGTATCAGCAAACCACCGACCCTTAAGTACTTTTCTGTTTCTCCACTTTTGGGTTTTTAGCCTGCGGGTGATTGGTTGCGTAAGGTTTCTTATGCCTTCCTGGGTAGTGACCTTAATTGTTTCTTTGGCCCGCTTAACACTGATGTTCCACATCTGCAATGGCTTCTGAATCATATCTGTCCACTTTCTCCGGAATCCTTATCAGAGGTCCCCATTATCTGCGTCGAATACATGATCTCTTCTCTAGGGAAGTTTCCTTATCTATCACATCTTGCTGGCATCGGAGTAATTTTCTTTCTTTTGTCCGAGCTTTTGCTTCCTTTTGGATGGCAAGCTCTTCCTCTGTCAGTGAAATTGAAGTTTTGGTTGAAGTAGCTGAAATTTGGAGTATCTCCGAGCTTTCTCTGTCCCCCGTACTCTTAACAAAAGCTGAGTGTAACTGGTCGCCAATCTCTTGTTGAGTATACCCCGACTGTTGAGTTTGAGTGGTACAGATCTTCTGTAGGTATCGGAGTTGGTACTCTTGGTGTTTTACATTGATGTGTATAGGGTTGTCTGTGGATCGTATCCAAGACTTGATTGTCCCAGTCGGTCCTCCTCCTGAGAGGGCTGCCACCATTCGTGGGAAAGATGAGTTTGCTGCTTCTTCATCTTCTTCGAAGTGGGGGGCGTATGGATCCCACGTATGTGTATCAGTTGCAAGGACTTGGTCACATGTATCAAGTTTGTGGCGTGTCGGCTTGCGAGTATCAAAGTATGATAGAACGCCATCAACTCGCAATGGTATTGTCAATTCGAAACCTTCAGACCAAAAGATGAGGCTGTGGCTGGAAGAATTGCAGTATCTTCTTGGTGTGTCTTCAACCACATTCAAATTGCATTCTCGGATTTGGTTTGGGCATATCAGACTGTGCTGCAGTGATTCTCCGAAATAGAGGGCCTGTCCAAATACCAATATGTATGTGATACCGTCTGTTGGATCTGTCCAAGCAGTAGCACAACGGGCAATAGGAACATCTTTCATTGGTGAGTACACATCAGAAAATGGGGCAACATCAGCAAATGCCATTATAGAATCCAGTGGATCAAGTAATACCATATTAGATCCTGCAGCAGTTGTGTCCACATGGCTCTCAAGCTCGCATCGGCCTGGCTTAACACCGGATGACTGGGTCATCTCTTTGAGATGGACTATCGGCCGGCCTACCCGAGGTTCTATCTTAAGGCCCCAGCCGGCGAATCAATTCCCATTCCCGTTTCCAATATGGCTGTGACAGCCAAACTGGTTTCCCGCTGAACTGGAGTTATTGGGAGGGTTTGCAGCAGTGGCTGCTGCCACTTTCGATTGTTGGTTGCCCCCGCTATTGCTTGCATTCTTAGCTTGTTTTAGCGCTCGGACTCTTTGTTGCTGCTCTTTAGACATGCTTAACCATACTTCTCGCAGACCGAACTTGCATTCAACGGGCCCTTGATAGGTCCCTGGTTGTGCTTTTGAACCACCACCACCACTACTATTGTTGTTGTTGTTGTCGCCTTGTGGCTTGTTGGAAGAGAAGTTGCCGCGTTTGTTGTCACCTTTCCTCTTTTTGTTGTTAGTGAAGGCTGACACATTCCTACCCCTCTTGTTTGGTTGATTCTGGAGTTTCTTTACTCCGAGCGCCCGGGTAAGATATGCCGAAGCTTTCTCAAAATTTGCATAATAGTCAGATCCTTCTGTAATTATGATTGGGATGGATTGCTCTAGTCGTACATCCTGTAGGGAGCGTATGAAGTCGTACACAAACTGATCCTCGGGTGGGAATGCCTTGTATCTTATCAAGGTTTGCTTTGCATTGTGCCATAGCCTCCTGTGCCTGTCAAAATTGTAGTGTTTGGAATCTCCTGTGTATACTGATTCCCGGATAAATTGTCGTTTGGTTTCAACAATCAGCTTTATGTTGGTCTCCTCATATGCTTGAGAGTAGAGGGTAAAATACGCCTTACGTCCATCGCCTCCTACCCCGTTTTTGGTCCCAAAACTTTGTATATAGGACCAACCAGGACCCTACCCTACCAACTTAAACAATATCCCCCAAAGAGTATTGTTGTCTTTGAGCCAATGAGAGTTGGCGTGGATTGTGCACCTTATTGCATACTCAGTCCAGTTGGAGTATGCGTTGTCTGGGCCCAGGCCGACAGTTCCACACCTGCCGGTTTCTCCGACTGTAGATTGTTGTCGTATTGTGTAGAGTAGGGATGTTTTGGTGACGCCTCTTTTATGCCGGAGGTATTTGCGTAAGTTATCATCAAATTCCCTGAACTTTGATATTGTAGTCAGTTTGTCGGGTAGTGTTAGGTCCTTTACTGCTGTATTCTCATCGTCCTCTTTTGTAGATCTCAAGCGTTCGGGTGTATCTATCTCGGCCGTTAGGTCTTTTATCCAGTCTACTTTGGTGGCCGTTGCGCCTATTATAGGCTGGAACCTAATCCAAGCCACAAATAGCTTCAGTCGGTCCCCAAATGCTCTACCAATAAAGACCTCTTGTGGATCCGGGCATAGATGGTGTTTTGCCTTGCTTAACGACCCTAGGAAAGACTTGGTCCCTTCGGAGTCGAGATCTGCAATAACCTTGGTGTTGGAGTATCCATGTCTGAATATCTCATTTGCTGTAGGCCTGTTGACTCTGAAGGACTCGAGGATCTTCCTGAAACAGACTTCAGCCGCTGTTAGCGCCCTCTCTCCTGCATAGCCAGGGATGCCAAGATTGGCATCTGCTCTTTCCTTGGCCTCTCTTGCTGTTGATGATAGAGATAGGTTCCTGTTCGATAGCCTTGCGGCCAAAGATCTTGTAAGTTGTTCAAGCTGTTCCAGGTCCAATCTTGTCGTTACCGATGGAGGTAGTAGGTCCTCCAGGAGACCACCTGCTTTGACTGCCTCCGGTTCTTCTGCTGCTGCCGCGTCCGCTGCTGCCGCCACTGCTGCTGCCGCCACTGCGATTGCGGCCAGTTGAGCTCTGGTTGGTGGCGCCATGGTGTTATTTCGGAGTATGTTGTAGGAATTAGGCTTGTAATATGAAGGTTGTTAGCTTTTGCTTTCGTGAGGAAGCTGTAATTGTGATTTTCTGAGTTTTGCAGCAACTTGTGGAGTATTTTCTTTTCCATTCGCTTTTGCTAGTAAACAGGCTCATTTCCACGGTATGAGGAATGATTCCTATCCAAACTCGAATTTTCGGTTCCCCAATACTTAAGCTCAATCGTTGTTTCCCTTTTATCGAAACGGTACCAAATATTCATTTGTCTCTTATTAAATATTTGGTTTGGCATTTTTTGTCATTTCTATTTTTTGTTTATGTGTTTATCCAATACTGGGTATGTAGATTACCTCGCCTGGTTTTGTCATCATATCATTTGTATACGTGTGAGTATACTTGAGCTCTTTTCTTTTAGGAATTAAATTTGACTCCCATTTTATTTGTTTTCAAGGTCATGTGTCTCTCTGGTTAACGGTTCTTTTGTAGCCGTTATGTGATTACTAGTACTGAACACACGTACATCACCTTATTTCCAGCCGGTGATTGGCTGTGGTAGTTTTGACAGGTCCCTTTGCTATCCCCACCAATGGGGATCTCTTGCAAGTGTCTCCTTTCATAGGTGAATAACAATCTTTTGGTGTTCTTTTCTCCCTTACAAACCTCAGTAGAAGCCACGGGTATTAGCCTGGTGTGCTCTGCTGCGCTAGTGTTGTTAACCTTCTAAGCGCCTGAGTCTCGTCTGTTGGGGAGGGTCTTTAACGTCCGGCCTTTGGCTTTGGACGGTGATTAACCGATGATCAGTCGGCAATCAGCTTTCATTTGGTACCCAGACTCTTTGAGTCCATTTGGGTCTGATAAACTCTAGTTTTGCTCCCGTGAGCTTATTACTTCACTAACACGTTTACGCGTGTAATCTACTAGGTAGGTCTAGTAGTATTCAGTGATTTCAAGTATTAGTATTTAGATTTGTGAACATTATCGTATAAGATGATTCTCGGATCAGACCTCCATCGATGCACTATTAGCGCACCTTTACGGTTAGCGATTCAGCGAGTCGGCTCGCTTATTTGCCTGTTAGTGGTATGTGTGTTATCTCATTCGTGTGTACCTCCGAATGTCCGTATGTCTGTACGTCTGTACGTTTGCTACCGCCGCTTTTCTAGACGGTACCTGTACTCGTATTACGATTGCTTTCAGTCTATCCATCATTGCAGACCCAGGCCAAGTATTGTACTGAACAAAGCTCGCCGATAGAGACACACAACATAAGTCGACAATACAGCAGAGTAAGATTCTTGGCTGCTGCATTTCATATTCCAATAGATCTCTGTTTGTTCCAGAAAAGCCTCGCGCTGGTTACCTGTTGTCATCATTTGTCGTAAGAAGTTTGATTAAATACTTCACAATACTACGATTGCGATGGACGAAGAAAACCACGCTCGTGCTGCTACGAAGACATCGTCGTCACCTAAGGCTTCCTCGAAAGAACAATCTCGTCTCGACAAAAGTCGACGGAAAAGTCGAAAGCGCAGAAAAGAAGACGTCTCATCGTCGTCGTCAAGGGGGCGTCATCGACGACATCGTCGCAGCGGTCGGGAAAGACCATCGAGAAAAGGATCACGAAAGGATAGCCGCCGTAAACGCAAAAAGAGGAGGCGCAGAAGTAACAGTTCATCGTCAGAAGATAGCGATTCTTCTAGTTCTTCGTCATCCTCGTCCGACGATAGTGATGATTCCTCTGCCGATGACAAGCAAAGGAGAACGAGCACAAAATCGAATATCGTATTGAACAAAAAACTCTTAGCCAAGCTAGATGCTCGCGGTGAGACGCTGGAAGAGCGAAAAGAACGGAGGGCTCAAAAACGAGCGGCCAAGATTCAAGCGCGGTTTGGCTACACTGCCGAAGACAATCCATTCAATGATCCGAATTTACACGAGACGTTCACGTGGAATAAGAAGAAAGAAGCTGCAAAATCGAGGACAACAAAATCAAATGAAAATCCAGACACAATCGAAGAGATCGAGATCATCCGGCGGCGGCGAAAAGAGCGAGAATTGGAAAGAGAAGAGATGGAGCGTCTACGGGCAGAAGAATCCCGAATGAAAGAGCTAGAACACTACGATGACTGGGCGAAAAAGGAAGAAGAATTTCATCTTGACCAGCAACGGAAACGATCTGCAATTCGATTGGTAGAGGGTAGAGAAAAGCCTGTTGACGTACTCGCTAAAAACCTTCTAATTTTCGGTCTAACAGAAGAGGAAAAGAAGCAAAGAGCGGCGGTCAAGTATCAAGAACGATACAATGCTCTGGACGAGCTTCAGAAACTCGATGCCGAATTGGAAGAACCTCACACCATTGTCGGATTTCTCAAGCTTGCTGAATTGAAGGAGCTTTTGGTGGATATTGACGCATTTCGACTTTTAGAAAAAGAGGCTATGGGTGAAAGTGGAAATTCGACAATCATCATGTACTGGGATGCTCTGTCATTAGTTGTGAAGGATGAAATTGAGTTTCTTCAGAACGGTGGGGAGAATAGCTCACATGCCAAAAAGATCCAAGGGATAAAAGCCATCTTTGACGGACAATCGCGGTCGGATTTGATAAAAATGAAAGAAGAGATTGGTGGGAAAATAACGAAAGCCCGTAATCGAGATTGGAGTGGGAACAACGCGACAAACGATTCTTCGTATTGGCATTCTGTGATGGGGCAGCTGTCTGTGCATCTAGCAAAGATGGATCTCTCCAAACTGCATTCTAAAATGTTGGTCTGCCAGCTCGAACAATTGGAGTCGAGAAAAGAAGCCTTAACAAAACAGCAGAGAGAAGCTGATTATTCTGGCCATGAAAAGACTGAAGAAAACGACGAGAGTGCGAGAGAGCAGTCAGCCCAATCTATGATACCAAAGAATGTGGATGAAAACTTTGGTAATCTCGAAGAAGAACTGGGATTGTCTGACGAAGTTGCCCTTGCGAATGGAGGAGCTTACTCTTGGCAAGATCGTTACGCACCACGAAAGCCTAGATACTTCAATCGTATAAAGACAGGCTTCGACTGGAACAAATACAACCAAACACACTACGATACAGAAAACCCTCCTCCAAAAATTGTGCAGGGCTACAAATTCAATGTTTTCTATCCTGACCTGGTTGATCCGACGAAAACTCCTCAATATTTCTTGGAACGTGCGGACTCGGATGAATTTTGCATTTTGCGATTTCATGCTGGCCCACCCTATGAAGACATAGCATTTAAAATTGTGAATCGGGAATGGAACAAATCTCGCAAGCGCGGCTTTCGATCCACGTTTGAGCGTGGCGTATTGTCGCTATATTTCAACTTCACCTCTCACTGGTATCGTCGATAGAGAACAAGACTGAAGTATGAACGAGAAGGACATTTACTAACAAGGGAACCATGAGCTTGGGAGTTTGTATCTGAACAAGTTGAGTCTGTTTTTTTAATCAGAGTTAGTAAATCGGCTTCTTTGATCGACCTTCTTTGGCCTTTTCTACCTTCTCTAGAACCTTTTTCGAATTATTTACATATGCCACGGTCCTGGTAGATTGGTCAAGCAGGAAAAATCGAGTTAGCAAAATAACGTGATACAATTCGAAATCCGCCATTAAAGATGTGAAAATAGGACGTACTGAATCCATTGCTGCCTAAATTCCTTCCAGTCAGACCCTTCCGGTTTCACCAATTCAACGTCATCGGTGTCGGGGGGATTGCTGATTTCTGCGTAATAGTCGACTAGTGGCGCAAGTATCTTTACTGACTTGGGGACCTCCTCCATAGCCTGTTCTAAAAGTTCTTCGGGTACAATTCTGCCTGTCGCCACCGCGCGATACTGTATAAAATATATGACGAGGTAGCATTGAAGTGCGTTAGTAAAAGAGAAATCGCACCTTCTGAAAATAGGAAAGGACCACTATTGTAAACTCACTGCTGCGCGATTTAAAATAGCTTCTTTAGGAGCTGTGATGTGAAGGATGGCTTGTCGAACTTGAGGAAAATTTTCCTTTAGTCTTTGAAAGTGGACTCGATACCAAGCATGGTCTCGAAGGGATCCATCTTGTAAAACATTCTTCCCGCTCTGAAGGGCTGCAAGGGTCAATATTTCAGCAATATAACCAGCCTTGACCCCGAGAACGAAAGGACAGAAATTTTGTTAGATATCAAAGCAATAAAAAAGTTCATCACTGTATTTCTTTTGCCATTGATCAGATCCTGGACGTCATTGCACCTACCTCTTTCCGCGTTAAGTCTCCTGCTAATTTGGGATTTTCGGCAATATACATATGGTACTCTGGAAGAAGCCTTCGAATTTCGTCTGGATCTACAACAACGAATGCCGGAAGAGGAAATCTCTCATGCTCAACAAGAACACTCATGGTATAACTCTTACCAGCCCCCATCGCTCCAGCAGTGAAAACAATCCAGGGATTTGCAGCAGACAATCCGACATTACCATCTTCATCGCATATGTACGCTTCGTTGAGCATATTCGTAATGATTGCATCGTGGAGTTTTTGTCGTTCAAACGTGTAATTTGAGTGATATGAATAATCGAGAGTTTTGCGAATGTGAGAAAACTTCCCGTAAAAATTCATGTTATCCGACTGATTATTCTCTTCCGAGCTTAACAAAACTGAGAATGGAGCCCTTTCCTGCTTTGCCTTTTGAACCGAAAGAGAATTGATATCACCGACTTCTTTCGACGTGAATGATGTGATTTGCATCTTTTGCTTTCCTCTCATCCCTGGTTTCCAGGCACAAGTCTGCAAGAATGTTTTTCGAAAGCTATCCCAATCCATGCCGTCCTTTAATGAATACGTTGAACCGTTTTCGATAGAGCAGAAGAAGTCGACCTTGGATCGAATGACTTCTAGTGAGGCTGGTATACTAGCAAGGCTTTTCAAAATAGACTCCTTCGCAATTTCTCTCCCTGTTTCGCGGGCCTTTTTCTGCGTTCGTAGCAAAGGATGGAGAAAATTCGAAACAGATTATGAGGGTTTCACAGATGCGCATTTTTTCGCTGAAGACAACGAGAGGTAAAAACATACCAAGGCGCACTAAAACTTACATTTACTCTGTCAAAAATCAGTTCGATTGGTGCCGTGATGTGCAGTACTGCGAACTTGAAGGACGAAGAATCCAAGCATTTGATATGCTGTATGATATGTGAAAACCAGGTCGAGTCCCTCATCGCACTATCGAATACCACGTTTCTTCCATTTTGAACCGCTGCCAACAATAACAGTTCTGCCATGAAACCTGATTCTTTTCGTGTCAAGTCATTGACCAACCTTTTGTCGTAAGTTTGGAATTCCGGCAGTCTTCTACGGATGGCGTCAGGGTCCACTTGGACAAAGCTCAAGATAGGTAGGCGTCCCATATTCACAAGATCGTGGATGGCGTGAATCTTTCCAGCACCCCTGGCTCCTACCGTAAAGATTAACCATGGTTCTGAAGGTGTTATGCACATATTTGGATCTTCCACATTGTCCAGAAAGTCTTCAATAATGGCATCTTGTAGCCACTGTCTTTCCTTCGAGTAGTTTTTGTAAAATTCGGAGTCAGAGAGGATAATTTTTCGAAGATGAGCATAGGGCCCACTCACTTTTGTTTTGTCTTCATCTTCGACACAATGCAGATCTTCGGTAGAGAGGTTAAGGGAGAACCTTTTGAAGGTGCAGCTTGCTGATCGAAAGACAATGCGCCTGGAAGAGCGATGATAGCTCCGATTTAATTCCACCTTTTGCATGTCCGCGCCAATTCGATTGTCATCGGCATGGTGTATTACCATCCTTTCAATATGTGTTTTCGGAAATTGTAACTCCATGTATCCGAGACAGTCTCTGAGCCCTTTGTTTCACAGGATTTACTTGGTCGATTTTATAAAAAATGATACAGCATGTGCTTCTCGAACCGCCATCGCACCGGAGATCTACTTAGTAACTTCGTTGCAGTCGCGTTTCTTAGACTTGGGTTTTGGAAGAGGGAAAATCGGGAAGAGCGAACAACAGTATTTTCATAAAATCCGAACAGACTCTCGTAGTTGCTGTGTTCAAATGTACCGGTACTAGTAATCTTACTTGCGAACACTTGCGAACATGTTTGAAACTGTTACCGGATGGGAATTTTAGGTCGTACCGGTATGATGTTCAATGTGTTGATTGATGCAACAGATTAACAGTCTGCTCTTGTGCCTGTTCAATTATGGATAACGGTACGTAGCAATACTACCGTAGGTCATACTAACGTCAAGACTCGTAATTGGCGCTTGATCTAAAAAAGCGCCGGTAGCAAATGTAAGGACGACGTGCGGACATTCAGACATACGGACGAACCAATTATCATAAAGCGAACGGCTAAGCGCGAATCGCTAACGATAGAGGTGCACTAATAGTGTGCAATGGAGGTGCGAATAAATAATCAGCTTCACATGATAATCAGTCACAAATTAAAATATTACTACTTGAAATCACTGAATAATACTACCTAGTAGTTACACGTGAAACGTGTTAGTGAAGTAGGCTCACGAGAGCAAAACAACTAAGTATATGACGTACAGTTTATCAGACCCAATTGGACTCAAAGAGTCTGGGTAAACAACAAAAGCTGATTGCCAATTGATCACTGGTTAATTGCTGTCTGAAGCCCAAAGGCCAGACGTTAAAGTCCCTTCCCTACGTCCGATAACTGTCACGCGACCCTTTTTTTTTTGTCGCGAGGTACTGTCGCAACCCCTTTTTGTGTGTAATTTTAACACGAGTCCCCCTTGTGATTCACTAGGTCAGTATCATGCATAATTTTCTAACTCTCAATACGTGGGTCGCGTTTATTTTTTTCCTTGGGTCATGAATAATTATTATTAATTTTTAATAAAACCTACCCGTACGCTCGCGAATCACATTTACTAGAATTAAATACGCAAGGTCATGACTCACAACCAAACCCCCCCTGTGATTCGGTCGCTTCGTATCATGCTCATTTTTCTAACTCTCAACCCCTGGTTCGCGATTATTTTTTTCCTTGGGTCATGAATATTGATTTTTAATTTTTAATATCACCTACCCGTACCTTCGCGAATCACATTTACAAAAATGAATTTTGCAACGTCATGACTCACAACCAGTAAAATTCAACATTAGTGCTCTCGACACGCAACCCTTAAAATGTATCTCCATTGCTCGCTACCCACTACCCTTATAATTTAATATTTGTGCTCGCAACAAACAACCCTTGAAATTCACTATCATCGCTTGCGACTACCTACCACTACAGTTGAATTATTCGTGTAAAGAATTTGCTTAATAGTACTATCGTATGCAAAATATGTATGATATGTACGAGTACTTCTTTCTGTACAATTTAATCGTATTTGTCACACAGAACGAACCCTCGTCAAATTAGTGAATGGACTGACAAAATGAACAGTATCGATTCTGAAAACAAGGCCTAAACTTCCTCCATTTCGTCAAGCAATTGTCTCCATGCCGGATCAATATAGTTTTCATCCTCACTTTCCTCTTCAGCAAGACTACTGGCAACAGTGCCACCATTATTCGACACAGTACTGGAAGGATTGCTTTCTGAGTCGAATCTTTGTAGCATCATTTTCTCCAAATTTATACCCGTTTCGGGATTTTCTCTTAACGTTTGTATCTTCTTGCACAATTTATTGAACACTTTCTGTCCTTCTTTGTCCCATCCATTTGCACTTCCACTTTTTGAATCGCAATATTTTTTTTCATGTATTTTGTTTTTTTGTGTGTCGTGTATGTTCCATCAAGTTTCATTTCCTTTTGTTTTTCCCAATTTCTGTACTCGTTGTCAATTATCATTAGGGCAAAAGCCTCATCCGTAACACTAAAGATGGTACTAATAAGATCCTTTGTCTTCCTCAGCCTAAAGTTAGTCTTTCCCGGATTAATGGCAGACAGGATTCTTGTCACAAAATAATAAAATTCTTCATTTGCTGCATTTCCGTATCGCCGGTACTCTTTCGCCAGAATTCCCATCGAGTCCGTATTTAGAGCTACAGTACCAGGGAATGATGCCGGCACTTTTGCCATTTCACTATCAACTGCGGTGATGTCATCAAATGGCAGTATGATATCATAGTATGGTTGGGTTAGTTGTATGTCTGTCGTAGGCACATATTGAAGAATGTCGAAAGTACCATAATTTCCAGATGACTCAACAATTACGCCGTCACTTACCAAACCAATTTTTTCTAGCCAATGTTTGATTATTGTGTCTCAATTTAGCCAGGGCTTTTGGTACTGCATTATGAAAGTATTCACAGATTTTCTTAATGGGTATATCTTTTGGATAGGATATTACACACTCATCGATTCCTTGCACAATTATTTTATTGGAGAGTGTGTTTGTTGTCATAAATTTCAGGCCACCGTACCATTTCTTCTTCACATATGCCCTCACCTGTCCTTCAATTGTATCTTTATATGTTTTCAATAGTTTCATAGTTTCCGTTTCGATACTATGTCTAGTTCCACCACTCAATGTACTCACTTTATCACTGCTATCGCCGCCCCGCACTGTTTTCAATGGTACCGTGTTGGTAGTTTTTGCAGCATTCTCTTTAGAATTCTCTCCCTTCTTACCTTTGCTCCACGTTTTCATCCAATCCTGTACTAGATCCGGATCCTCATTCGCTATTTCTGTTAATATTTTTTCTTTCTCGTTTTTCTTTTTCTGTCGTCCGCCCTCTGTAGTTTTTTGTCTTTTTTTCTCTTTGGTATTTTCTCTAGTATCCTTATTCTTTTTGGAGCTCCCATCATTGTCTTCACTAACCGAACTCAAATCAGTGTCACTGTCAGTGTCACTTTCACTGTCGCTGTCGCTGCTGTCCATGATGCTAATGTTTTCCGCTTTCCTTTTTAGTGGTTTTTCTCTTTCCGTCGTGGTGGTGCCTTTTTGTGTTGCTGCAATGTTTGTGTTCGTCTCGCTGGACATGGTTGTAATGCCTGTATTTTTGGTATTATCTCTAGTGTCTCCATCCCTGACTGCGGTTGCTTTTTCTGCTATTTTCTTTTCTTGGAGACGTGTTATTTTTGCCTTGGGTAGGTTGGACCATTTTTGTTTCGTCATCTTGTATTTCAAATTTTTCAATTGTTGGTGTTTTTGGCAATTTTGTGAATTTTTATGCTGCCTTGTTTTGTGATCGATTGTACGAATTCAGCAATTTGCAATACATTTGTCTTTGTCTAAGCGGGCTTGTGAGCGCGGGCCAACCAAAAAGAACTGTCTGCCTAGCCGCGCCATTTTTTTTCTTCCGTACATTCGCTTCCTATTTCCCAACAATTAGTACTAGTAACGGTACTAGATTGTACGATACCAATTTATTTTGATGTTCCCCATCCTACTACTAGTACCGTATCACATCACTTCATATTGAAATCTGTAGAACCGAAAACAGGCACATTGTATGGAAAGGTGTTGGAGACAACAATTCTCTGTTATGGGAAATCCGCACAACGTATGCATTTTCGTTTTAAGGTTAAGTTTCTGTAACGGCGTTCCTGATTGAGTTGTCTGGAACCTCAATTCTGACTTCTTCATTTGTAAGGAACCAGTTGCATTGATGAGCCTGTAATGGAAAAGCAGCACGATTTTTGCCACGGTGTTTCCGTGTTGTGTGTCTGGAACGGTGTTGCAGGTAACAATTCACTGTTTTGGAAAATTTACAGAACGTCTTTATTAGCGTTTTAGGTTTAAATTTCTGGAACGGCGTTTCAGATTTAGCTTCCTGGAACGGCAATTCTGACTTTTTCATTTGTAACTAACGTTTTTCACAGTAGTTAATTTTTATATTTACGTATTTAAGTACGACAGGATTCTGCACGTATTCGTGGTAAGTAGGGGTAAGTTTTTCCATAGTAAAGCTTCTTGTTACTAGGACTATTTCACACGTCCCCACGCACCACAAGGAACGGGATAGTTATTGTATTCCTCTAAATCTTCCGGTGAATTCCAACGTTTTTCGTAAAGTTGTAGCCAGTGCACAATGTTTCTCTCATTTCTATCCTCTTCCTCCCTTTTCTCTTTGTTTGCAAATTGTTTGAGTTTTCTTTTTTTCTTCTTAGACTGCTTTTTCGCTTTGTTCATGAATGAATTCCAATTGTTTTTATTGTTGTTGTTTATCTTCGTTTCTTTGTTTCGTTCCTTTCCGTCGTCGGTTTCTTCGATGTACATTATACTGTTTTTTTCAATGATTGCCTCTTCAGTCATTGTGCGCCACTCGTTTAACCAAAGGGTTGTCAGACAGGGACGGTTACCCGGGTGAAAATGTATGCATTGCTTTATGTGTTTTCTGGCTTCCGGCGTAAGGTTACTCCATTTTTTTGGTGGAACTGTATGACCATTGAGTTCGAGCCTCACTCGTTCTCCTGATTGTACTGGTCGTCCAATACCCACGTTGTTGTAGCACTGTATGTCCTCCATTCCTTTCAATGCCGGATAACCGCATAAAATGTGTGCCACAATGATACCCAAAGCCCATACGTGGTCAACGGCATCAGTGTCGCCTTCCTTGTAGAAAGGAAATATGTCCTCAGTTACGTACTTCAAGCATTGTTCCCAAATTTCTAAAGCTTCTTCTTCATCGAAATGCCCTTTTGGGCTGTTGAGTCTATCTCTAACGTCGTCTATCTTGTTGCATCCATTAAGTATTGTGAGTACCAAGTTGCCGTTTTCGGCACATAGCGCATCGAACCCAGTTTCAAAATGATATAAGAATGGATTATTCTCGTTGTTTTCGTCACCGTCATTTAGCTCAGTCATTCTTGCACAGTACTCCACCGAATCCAAAACATACCTAGGCTTCAATGGCTTCCTCTTGTACGCTGATTGTGTTGTTATGTTCTCCATTTTGCTCTTCGTTGTAATAATGATTTACGTTTGGCAAATACCGAGGTATTTTCGTTCAATTACTCGTTGCAATCTGTGAAGGAATAATTCTTACCGCACTTTAAGTGGTGTAAATTTTGTCATCTCGCAATGATTCGGTTATATTCAACTAACTGTATCTCGTGGTTTGACTCCCCCTTAGAACGGTCCATACGTAGTACTTCCCTCCTTACTTTATGTTCCTACTACTAGTTCTATTTCTTTATTTTTCTATGAACAAGTAGTAACCTAAGAAATAAAGATTGCTTCTAAGTTTTTGTTGAGTGCAACAGTTTGTTACTTTCTGTTGTTTTAAGGATGAATACTGTTCATTCTATGGATTGGTTAGAGTATGAAAGTATATTACCAATTCTAAGGCTGATACTTTAGTCTTTATGAAAGTTTTAATAGTTCTGTTGTTCCCTGGTAATTTTTTGTCCAAAACCAGTAACCAAATGCACTAATTAGGTTGTGACACACAAACCACCTTGACATATAAGTCAATTCTGTTTCTTTCATTAATCATCTTATCCATTACACTATCATTATTCATTGTTCAATCACACGAAAAATCTGATTTTGGAACTTTTAATTGCAAATTAGTGTGTATTTTTCTTCCCAATCCAGTCACCAAATGCAATCATTAGGTGTTTATACCCAAATCACGACAGATAACTCCCTTCTGTTTCTTTCATGATTCATCTCACCCATAACAGGAACAATATTCATTGTTCAATCACACGAAATATTGGATTTTCTTTTGTTTAATTGCAAATTACTGTGTATTTATCCTCCAAATCCAGTACACAAATGCACTTATTAGTAGGTGGTGACACAAAAACTATGAAAGATAACTCACTTCTGTTTCATTCATGATTCATCTCACTCATAACAAGAACAATATTCCTTGTTCAATCACACGAAATATGGGATTTTCTACTTTGTAATTGCAAATTAGTGTGTATTTTTCCTCCAAATCCATGACCCAAACTCACCCATTACATGATGACACATAAAGTATGACAGATAACTCACTTCTGTTTCTTTCATGTTTCATCTAACCCATAACAGGAACAATATTAATTGTTCAATCACACGTAATATGTGATTTTCTATTTTTTAATAGCAAATTACTGTGTATTTATGCTCCTAATCCAGTACACAAATGCACTTATGAGTTGGTGACACACAAACTATCAAAGATAACTCACTTCTGTTTCTTTCATGATTCATCATATCCATAATAGAAACAATATTCATGAACTAATCACACAAAATATCTGATTTTCTATTTTCTAATTGCAAATTTGTGTGTATTTTTCCTCCAAATCCAGGACCCAAATGCACTAATTAGATTGTGACACACAAACTATGACAGATAACTCACTTCTGTTTCTTTCATGATTCAACTTATCCATAACAGGAACAATATTCATGGACTACTCACACAAAATATCAGATTTTCTATTTTCTAGTTGCAAATTTGTGTGTATTTTTCGTCCAAATCCATCAGCCAAATGCACTAAGTAGATGGTGACACACAAACTATGACAGATAACTCACTTCTGTTTCTTTCATGATTCAACTTATCCATAACAGGAACTATATTGATGGACTAATCACACAAAATATCAGATTTTCTATTTTCTAGTTGCAAATTTGTGTGTTTTCCTCCAAATCCATGACCCAAATACAC